>BLSH010462490.1:1514297-1546041 GCA_018402905.1 Glandirana rugosa | reverse complement strand
GGCTAGTATTACTAATGTGGGAGTAATGTTACTGGCTATTATTACTAATGTGGGGGCAATGTTACTGGCTATTATTACTAATGTGGGAGTAATGTTACTGGCTATTATTACTAATGTGGGAGTAATGTTACTGGCTATTACTAATGTGGGGGCAATGTTACTGGCTATTATTACTAGTGTGGGGGCAATGTTAATGGCTATTATTACTAATGTGGGGGCAATGTTAAACTACTGGCTATTATTATTAGTGTGGGGCCAATGTTGCACTGGAACAGTGATGGTGATGACGAGTGGGGGGCAATGGTGGACATTACAGTGATGAGTGGGGGCAATGGTGGACATTACGTGATGAAAATATTTTACTACAGTATTTGGTTCAGAATTTTTTTTTCTAGATTTTCCTCCTTTAAAATTGGGTGCGTCTTATATTTCGGAACGTCTTATACGGCGAAAAATACGGTAATCATGTGTATAAAAAGCTTCAATTGCGTCAAATAAAACAGAACAGTTATTTTGGAAAGATGCTGAGTGTATCTTTTTGTGTCTGTTCCCTACTGCAGTAGTTATTATTAATTTGGAACCACTAATCAAAATGAGTATAGGAGTTGCCTATCTATAAAATTTCCAGAACACTGCTTATGCTTGCACTTGCCACTTTGGTACGACAGCCCTTCCTGTTGCTGTGTTGAAATCTGTGATTTAATCTAAGGCAATTATAGCATTAAGATGTGGTAAAAGGTGTTGAATGCTAGACGGCTATCAAGAATGCTTAGAACGTCCAATTTACCAGCCAGCTTTTAAAAACCCCTTACCACTATCAAATACAAATACGGCAATCATTTTGGTTACAATATTTCAGCTCACCAGTGTGGCTTTGCTTTTGCTTTCTTGGCTACCTTTCTATGTCAGAGGAATATTGTGATGCTGTTGAAGCTCCATTTGAGACAGGATAAGAGCCATCATTCTTTGCAGCAAACACTAGAGTACTATTATGGAACTTTGGCTAATAGAGGTCTTTTAGGCATCTTTATATTTTAAGTATTCCCTAGAATTATCAAGAGCACTGCACAATCGTTAACTGACCTGAGGGTAGATTTGATATTGTAATGAGCTTGTCTAATAATAGCAATTTAGTGGGCTAGTAGTGACGTCCAGACATCTATTTTTGTATGCGTAGACACAGGGTTAGTTGTTAGGGTGAAGGGTTATATGTATATTAATTGTTTTTGTATTGATTTGCAACACATTAAAGATTTAATACATGTATTATTGGAATGTATTTTTTGTAAAGGAGTTATACAGTGTATGCCACATGGGCTTAGCAGAAATTGATCTTGTAGGTCTTAATGTTTAGGATATGACCTAAGTTTATTTTTGCAGTATATATAACCACTTGGTCTGCACTTTATTTCAATTGAGTTGGCATACTGACTACAATAATCCCTATCAAGATATTTTATGTAATTCTTATAGAACCAATAACACTATAGCTCCTGGTTCTAATGTGAAAGTGACCTAGGTGGGTATAAAGCTGTCCAATCAGTTCTACAGGATGGTAATGTGTGGACTGAGGGGCATATCTGGGGCAGCACAGTGGATAAGTAGTTATCAATTCTGCCTGGCAGCACTATGGTCGCTGGTTTGAATGCCAACCATGGCAATAACTGCCTGGAGTTTGCACGTTCTCCCTGTGCCTGTATGGGTTACCTCTGGGTACTCTGGTTTCCTCCCACACTCCAAAGACATGCTAGTAGGTTAATTGGCTCCTGTCTAATTTGTCCCTAGTACAGTGCCTTGCAAAAGTATACATAGCCCTTGACATTTTCCACATTACAACCAAAAACATAAATGTATTTTTTGAGGATTTTATGTGATATACCAACACAAAGTGGCACATAATTGTGAAGTGGAAGAAAAACTATAAATGGTTTTCAATTTTTTTTACAAATAAATATCTGAAAAGTGTGGTGTGCATTTGTATTCAGCCTCGTTTACTCTGATACCTCTAACTAAAATCTAGTGGAACCAATTGCCTTCAGAAGTCATCTAATTAGTAAATAGAGTCCACCTATGTGTAATATAATCTTAGTATAAATACAGCTGTTCTGTAAAGCCCTCAGAGGTTTGTTAGAGAACCATAGTGAACATACAGTATCATGAAGGCAAGGAACACACCAGACAGGTAAGGGATAAAGTTATGGAGAAGTTTAAAGCAGAGTTTCGTTATAAAAAAAATCCCAAGTTTTGAACATCTCACGGAGCACTGTTCAATCCATCATTCGAAACAGAAAGAGTATGGCACAACTGCAAACCTCCCAAGACATGGCCGTCCACCTAAACTGACCAGCCAGGCAAGGAGAGCATTATTCAGAGAAACAGCCAAGAGGCCCATGGTAACTCTGGAGGAACTGCAGAGATCCACAGCTTAGGTGGGAGAATCTGTCCACAGGACAACTATTAGTCATGCACTCGATAAATCTGGCCTTTATGAAAGAGTGGCAAGAAGAAAGCCATTGTTGAAAGAAAGCCATAAGAAGTCCCATGTGCAGTTTGCGAGAAGCCATGTGGGGGACACAGCAAACATGCGGAAAAAGGTGCTCTGGTCAGATGAGACCAAAATTGAACTTTTTGGCCTAAAAGCAAAGAGCTATGTGTGGCGGAAAACTAACACTACACATCACCCTGAACACACCATCCCTACCATGAAACATGGTAGTGGCAGAATCATGCTGTGGGGATGCTTTTCTTCAGCAGGAACAGGGAAGCTGGTCAGAGTTGATGATGGGAAGATGGATGGAGCCAAATACAGGGCAATCTTGGAAGAAAACCTGTCTACAAAAGACTTGAGACTGGGGTGGAGGTTCACCTTCCAGCAGGGCAACGACCCTAAACATAAAGCCAGAGTTACAATGGAATGATTTAGATTAAAAGCATATTCATGTGTTAGAATGGGCCAGTCAAAGTCCAGACCTAAATCCAATTCAGAATCTGTGGCAAGACTTGAAAATTGCTGTTTATAGACGCTCTCCATCCTATCTGACAGAGCTTGAGCTATTTTGCAAAGAATGGGCAAAAATCTCACTCTCTAGATATGCAAAGCTCGTAGAGACATACCCAAAAAGACTTGCAGCTGTAATTGCAGCAAATTTTGAAAACGATTTATCATTTTCCTTCCACTTCACAATTATGTGCTACTTTGTGTTGGTCTTTCACATAAAATCCCAATGTAACATGACAAAATGTGAAAATTTTTTAAAGGGTATGAATACTTTTTCAAGGCACTGTATGTGTGTGTATGAATGTGAGTTAGAGACTTTACATTGCAAGCTTCTTGAAGGCAGGGACTGACATGAATGTACAATATATATTGTGGGAGATTAGATCGTGGGGATCGCTTTTCGGTGGAAAATACTCAGCAGGCAGGCCAACTTCTTTAAAATCTGGCGGCTTGCCAGGTTTATTGTAAAAGGTTTGCAGGTTCAAACAAATAAAAACAAAACCTCGCCGTCTGCCGCTAAATTAACAATTGTGATTCTTCACTATACGGGGTGGGGCTGGCCCCGACAACCACAAAATATGAGCACAATGCAAACCTTGTTTTTGAGTCCAAAAATAGCACAAAGATCTCTCTCAGTTTTCCTCCACTGAGATCCAGGATCAAGCTCCCCTCTGTTCTCTTTCTGGTTATTAAATGCAGGTGGAGAGGGCTTTGGGGGGAGCAGAAAGTCCGAGCTGGAACCAGCTCTGCCACGGTGGCTGTAAAAACCTCCTCCAAGTGATCGAATGTGAGGCGACAAGTATCGCCCGTCCATTATGGCGCCTCGCATAACGTCACAATATGTAAAGCACCACGTAAATGGTCAGTGATATATAAGTGCCTGTTAGAAATACTTTTAGAAATACTATTTAGAGCAAAAAAAGGAAATTCACCCTCCCCTACAAAAATAAAGTTAACCACTTATACAGGACATTTATACCCCCTTCCCGCCCAGACCAATTTTCAGCTTTCAGCGCTCTCACATTTTGAATGACAATTACTCTCTCATGCTACACTGTACCCAAACAAAATTTTTATCATTTTTTTCACACAAATAGAGCTTTCTTTTGGTAGTATTTAATAACCTCTGTTTTTTTTATTTTTTGTGACATAAGTGAAAAATTGCGACAATTTTGAAAAGAAAACACTTTTTTTTAATTTCTATGATAACATTTTGCAAATAAGTAATTTTTGTTCATAAATTTGGGCCAAAACCTATACTGCTACCTATCTTTGGTAAAAATAACCCAAATAAGTGTATATTATTTGGTCTGTGTGAAAGTTATAGAGTCTAAAAGCTATGGTGCCAATCATTGAAAATTGATCACACTTGATGTACTGATGGCCTATCTCATTTCTTGAGACCTCCCAAATTACCCCTTTTTGAAAAGTAGGCATTCCAAGGTATTTAGTATGACGCATGGTGAGTTTTTTGAAGTTGTACTTTTTCCCCACAATTCTTGGGAAAATTAAGAAATTATTTTTTTTTTGCACAAATTGTCATAACAACAAGTTATTTCCCACACACAGCATATTCATACTTCCAATTACATCCAATTCCAATTACAACCCGAGTATGGCAATACCACATGTGTGAGACTTTTTCACAGCCTGGCCACATAGAGAGGTCCAACATGCAGGGAGCACCGTCATGCATTCTAGGAGATTTTTCACATCTAATTTCCTAACAACCTATTACACTTTTGAAGTCCCTGGAGCACGTATAATCTATGAGGCATTATGAGTGTTTTGAATGGTTCATTTTTTTCCACAAGTCTTCGAAAAACGTGGAAAGAAAATGAAAACGCTTTTATTTTTATACAAAGTGGTCAATTTCTAAGATATTTCTAACACATAGCATGTACATAGCAAAAATTAACCCCCAACATATATTCTGCTACTCGTCCTGAGTGTGGCGATACCACATGTGTGAGACTTTTTCACACCCTGGCTACATACAGAGGCCGAACATGCAGAGAGCACCGCCAGGCTTTCTAGGAGCATAAATTACACATAAAATTTCATTCATACCTATCACACTTTTGAAGGCCCTGGAGCACCAGGACAGTGGAATTGCCCACAAAACTACCCCATTTTGGAAAGCAAACACCCAAGGTATATTCTATGAGGCATGGGCTGCAGATAGGTACTTAGGTACTCTGATGGGCTGCAGATAGGTACTCAGGTATTCTGATGGGCTGCAGATAGGTACTCTGGTACTTTGATGGGCTGGAGACAGGTACTCGGGTAATCTGATGGACTGGTAAAAGGTACTTGGGTACTCTGATGGGCTGCAGAAAGGTACTCGGTTACTCAGATGGGTTGGTGACAGGTACTCGGGTAATCTGAAGGGCAGGTGACAGGTACTCGGGTACTCAGATGGGCAGGTGACAGGTACTCGGGTACTCTAATGGGCAGGTGACAGGTGCTTGGGTACCTTGGGGGGCTGGTGACAGGTAACTCAGGTTTTCTGATGGGTTCGTGACAGGTCCTCGGGTACTCTGATGGGCTGGTGACAGGTACTCTGATGGGCTGGTGACAGGTACTCGGCTACTCAGATGGGCAGGTGACAGGTACTCTGGTACGCTGATGGTCTGGTGACAGGTACTCGGGTACTATGATGGGCAGATGACGGGTACTCTGATGGGCTGGTGACAGGTACTCGGGTACTCAGATGGGTTGGTGACAGGCACTCAGGTACTCTGATGGGTTGGTGACAGGTACTCGGGTACTCAGATGGGTTGGTGACAGGCACTTGGGTACTCTGATGGGCTGGTGACAGGTACTCGGGTACTTTGATGTGCAGGTGATAGGTACTCTGATGGGCTGGTGACAGGTACTCGGGTACTTTGATGGGTTGGTGACAGGTACTCGGGTACTTTGATGGGCTGGTGACAGGTACTGGGGTACTCTGATGGGTTGGTGACAGGTACTTGGTTACTCTGATGGGCTGATGACAGGTACTGGGGTACTCTGATGGGTTGGTGACAGATACTCAAGTACTCAGATGGGCTGGTGACAAGTACTTGGGTACTCTGATGGGCTGGTGACAGGTACTCGAGTACTCAGATGGGTTGGGGACAGGTACTCGGGTACTCAGATGGGTGGGTGACAGGTACCCAGATGGGCTGGTGACAGGTACTCAGGTACTCAGATGGGTTGGGGACAGGTACTCGGGTACTCAGAAGGGATGGTGACAGGTACTCGGGTACTCAGATGGGTTGGTGACAGGTACTCGGGTACTCAGATGGACAGGTGACAGGTACTCGGGTACTTTGATGGGCTGTGACAGGTACAGTACTTGGGTACTTTGATGGACAGGTGACAGGTACTTGGTACTTTGATGGACAGGTGACAGGTACTCTGATGGGCTGTGACAGGTACTTTGATGGGGTGGTGACAGGTCCTCTTTATTAGGGGGGTGATCAGTGTGCTTGGCGTGTACAGTAGGCGGTAACAAGCTGTTACAGCAATCTCCCTCTCACACACGATCATTGTGTGAGAGGTAGAACCCGGTAACAGCTCGTTAACGCGGTTTGTTTACATCATGTGACCGGTTGTGATTGGACAGAGCCGGTCACGTGGTAAAGAGCCAATTCTATTAGCTCTTTACACTGATCAGAGCTGGGCTTTGTCCGAGCATGCACGATGATGTCGGTAGTGACCGGCTGTGATTGGACACAGCCAGTCACGTGGTAAAGAGGCAATTTTATTGGCTCTTTACCCCGATCGGGGGGAGGCAGTGTCCCGAGGGGAGCGCAGTAGCGGCGGAATGGGAAAGACGTCATATAACGTCCTCCCGGATCGAGGAAGATTTCCTGCCGACGTCATTTTACAATGACTCGGTAGGGAACTGGTTAATATGCTACTTGTTTTCTGTCCTATTTCTATGCTGTATAAAACATACTTAAAAGGCTAGCAAATCCAGAGTTTTCTTCTTCTCCCTCACTACTCTCTTCCTATAGGTCCTGTCTCCCACCCCCTTCTTCTATTGTATGCCATCTGGGGGCCACCTATCTCTTCTCGGTTCTTGCAGCTGGCCCCTCTGATGACATGCCCTACACATCTGTTTTAGATTGCCCCAAAGCTTCCTGATATGTGCAATATGGGCATCATAGAAGGCTGCAAGCAGCTGGAGCAAAAAAGCATTTGCAATAATGTGAATTGTGTGAGGGGCTGACAATATTACGAGGGGTTTTCCACAATTTTTTAAGCTCTATTTATTAAGAATTTACATCACTTTTCTATACATCGGTTGTCCCGATACCACTTTTTTAAAACCGAGTACAAGTACCGATACTTTTTTCAAGTACTCACCGATACCGATTACCTATACTTTTTTTTAATGTCATGTGACAGTGGCACTAATATGCAGCACTGATGGGCATTGATGAGTGGCACTGATGAGGCGTGGACTGTGTCAGTAGTTTTTAATTTTAATTTTTTTTCACAGTTTTATTTTTTCAATTTATTTATTTTTTAAATTTATATTTTTTTACAATACTTTCTTTTTTTTGGGGGGGGGGGGGAGAGTGTACGGTGTCATTTTTTATTTTATTATTTTTATTTTTACAATTTTACTTTTAAATATTTATTTATTACAATATTTTTTTTTGTTTTTTTTTTAACCAACCCTGTTGGGGGGGCTTTGGTGAGATGTCATGGGTCTAAACAGACCTCCAACATCTCCCCTTTGAGACATAGAAAGCCTCAGCTGCACTGAAGATGAATGGAGAGGAGACAGCGGCTCCTCTCCATTCATATACTGAGACATCGTAAACACAGCTACAGTTACAGTGACTCTGTCCATTCAGAAAAGGAAGGAGCCGGTAAATTACATATTTACCGGCTCCTCCCTCTGCTCCCCTTCCTGAATGATCCCAGGACAAGGGTCCATCCCACCAGAGGAGGACAGAGGGGCATCGGAGGGGGGGGACCGGAGGAGAACATGGAGAAGGACAGAGGGGGGAGGAGGGAACCGAAGGAGAACACGGAGGAGGACAGAGGGGGATGGGGCCATAGGAAAACACGGAGGAGGACAGAGGGGGACCGGAGTTGGACACGGGGGACCGGAGTTGGATGCGGGGGACCGGAGGAGGAGGGGGGACCGGAGTAGCACAGAGGAGGAGATAGGGGGGAGGATACAGGGACACTCAGGGATGATCGGTGCGGCCGTGGGGAAAATTACAATCACCGATCTGCCTGTGCGGCTTTCAATAAAGCATCTGAAAGCCTCAGAGGGGAGATCAGTTATTGTAATTTTTCCCACCGCCGCACCAATCATCCCTGAGTATCCAAGCATCGAGAGCATTTGTGCGAGTACAAGTACTTGGGTCTAGTACTTGTAATAGGAATAAAAGTGATACAAAAAAAGGAAAGTGTAAAAATAAAAAAATGAAAATAAAATAAACATTCTAGCACAAGAACTCCTCTGCAACTCTAAACTGGCAACCTGCAAAAAATTTTAAAGCTTAACCTATGGAGATTTTAAGTATTGAATTTTGGCGCCATTCCACGAGTGTGCGCAATTTTAAAGCGTGCCATGTTAGGTATCTATCTACTCGGGATAACATCATGTATCACATTATACAAACAATTTTTTTAATTTATGAAAGTGTAATTTTTCCGAATTATTCTTAAATGTAGGAGAGGAATGCCGGAATTCGCCCGGTATGGAAGCAGTTAAAGGTGAACTTAGTCTTTAACTGGTTGCCGACCGCCTCACAAATAAGTATGACGGCAGAATGGCTCTCCTGTTCCGGATCATATATCTAGTTCATGATCCAGCACATCCGGGTAGGGGGCGCGCCCGCCGCCGGCTGTGCTGTGATTAGTCACAGCACAAGCTGATCAGTGGGTGCCAGCTAATGATTGACCACCAGCACCGGCTGATTGGCAAAGAGGATGACAGGACAGAGCTCTGTGAATGTAAACAATACAGGGCTCTGTCCTGTCAGCTGGGATGTGCCGGTTTACGTTTCCCTGCACATCAGGAAATAAAAACCGGCACACCCCTTAGTAAAAGCACATTAAAGTAAACATGCCAAGCACTGTTAGGCACACAGTTAACTCTTTGATCGCCCTAGATGTTTACCCCTTCCCAGTCAGTGTCATTAGTACAGTAACAGTACATATTTTCTGCACTGATCACAGTATTAGTGTCAATGGTTCCCACAAAGTGTCAGTTAGTGTTAGTGTCAAACTGCCCGCCATAATTTGAAATTCCCTTTATAAGTTGCTGATCACCGCCATTACTAGTATAAAAATAAATAAAAATTCCAGTATATATATATATATATATATATATATATCACATACTTTTTTAGACGCTTTTGTTTATGCAAACCAATCAATATATGCTTATTGGAATTTTTTTACCAAAAATATGTAAAATATTGGCCTAAATTTATGAAGAAACTAGATTTTTTTTATTATTGGATATGTTTTACAGCAGAAAGTAAATGTTTTCTTTTTTTTTTTGGTGGCGGAAATTGAAGTACTACACACCATTGGACTTCTCTGCATATACTATATATCTATATATCTATATATGTATATATATATACACAGTGAGGAAAATAAGTATTTGAACACCCTGCTATTTTGCAAGTTCTCCCACTTAGAAATCATGGAGGGGTCTGAAATTGTTATCGTAGGTGCATGTCGACTGTGAGAGACATAATCTAAAAAAAAAATCCAGAAATCACAATATATGATTTTTAAACTATTTATTTATATGATACAGCTGCTTATAAGTATTTGAACACCTGTCTATCAGCTCGAATTCTGACCCTCAAAGACCTGTTAGTCTGCCTTTAAAATGTCCACCTCCACTACATTTATTATCCTAAATTATATGCACCTGTTTGAGGTCGTTAGCTGCATAAAGACACCTGTCCACCCCATACAATCAGTAAGAATCCAACTACTAACATGGCCAAGACCAAAGAGCTGTCCAAAGACACTAGAGACAAAATTGTACACCTCCACAAGGCTGGAAAGGGCTACGGGGAAATTGCCAAGCAGCTTGGTGAAAAAAAGTCCACTGTTGGAGCAATCATTAGAAAATGGAAGAAGCTAAACATGACTGTCAATCTCCCTCGGACTGGGGCTCCATGCAAGATCTCACCTCGTGGGGTCTCAATGATCATAAGGAAGGTGAGAAATCAGCCCAGAACTACAGAGAAGGAGCTGGTGAATGACCTGAAAACCTGAAAACGGTGGGACCACCGTTTCCAAGGTTACTGTTGGTAATACACTAAGACGTCATGGTTTGAAATCATGCATGGCACGAAAGGTTCCCCTGCTTAAACCAGCACATGTCCAGGCAAGTCTTAAGTTTGCCAATGACCATTTGGATGATCCAGAGGAGTCATGGGAGAAAGTCATGTGGTCAGATGAGACCAAAATAGAACTTTTGGGTCATAATTCCACTAAACGTGTTTGGAGGAAGAAGAATGATGAGTACCATCCCAAGAACACCATCCCTACTGTGAAGCATTGGGGTGGTAGCATCATGCTTTGGAGGTGTTTTTCTGCACATGGGACAGGGCGACTGCACTGTATTAAGGAGAGGATGACCGGGGCCATGTATTGCGAGATTTTGGGGAACAACCTCCTTCCCTCAGTTAGAGCATTGAAGATGGGTCGAGGCTGGGTCTTCCAACATGACAATGACCCGAAGCACACAGCCAGGATAACCAAGGAGTGGCTCTGTAAGAAGCATATCAAGGTTCTGGCGTGGCCTAGCCAGTCTCCAGACCTAAACCCAATAGAGAATCTTTTGAGGGAGCTCAAACTCCGTGTTTCTCAGCGACAGGCCAGAAACCTAACTGATCTAGAGAAGATCTGTGTGGAGGAGTGGGCCAAAATCCCTCCTGCAGTGTGTGCAAACCTGGTGAAAAACTACAGGAAACATTTGACCTCTGTAAATGCAAACAAAGGCTACTGTACCATATATAAACATTGACTTTCTCAGGTGTTCAAATACTTATTTGCAGTTGTATCATGCAAATAAATAGTTTAAAAATCATACATTGTGATTTCTGGATTTTTTTTTTTAGATTATGTCTCTCACAGTGGACATGCACCTACGATGACAATTTCAGACCCTCCATGATTTCTAAGTGGGAGAACTTGTAAAATAGCAGGGTGTTCAAATACTTATTTTCCTCACTGTATATATATATTTTTATATATATATATATCACAAACTTACTGCCACTTCCGCCACTTCCTCAAACTCAATCTTTCTAAAATTGAGCTTGTAATATTTCCTCCTCCTCGGTCCCCTCCTCATCACTTTACCATTAAGATCAATGGCACAACCATTGGTCCTTCCACACATACCAGGGTGCTGGGCGTAATCCTAGACTCTGACCTTTCTTTCAGCCCCCATATCCAATCACTGGCTAAATCTTGCCGCCTCAACCTTCGCCCCTTCCTGACTAATGACGCCACAAAACAACTTATTCACTTCTTGGTTATTTCCCACCTTGATTACTGCAACTCCCTCCTCACTGGCCTACCGTTACACAGGATATCCCCCCTTCAGTCTATCATGAATGCTGCTGCCAGACTTGTACACCTTACTAACCGATCCACGTCTGCTGCCCTGCTCTGCCAATCCCTTCACTGGCTTCCCCTACCCCACCGTATAAAATTCAAAATGCTAACCACAACATACAAGGCCATCCACCACACTGCCCCTAGCTACATCACCAATCTCATCCGCAGATATCACCCCAATCGTCCTCTACGCTCCTCCCAAGACCTCCTTCTCTCTAGCTCCCTTGTTACCTCCTCCCATGCTCGCCTACAGGACTTCTCCAGAGCCTCTCCCATCCTCTGGAACTCCCTGCCCCAGAATGTCCGGTCAGCCCCCACCCTGTCCGCCTTTAGGCGATCCTTGAAAACTCACTTATTCAGGGAAGCCTACCCCACCTCCACCTAAGACCCGTGCTTGAGCCAGCTCAATTAGATCATCCCCTGCAGCCATTACCACCTCCCCCTCCCTTTAGATTGTAAGCTCTACGAGCAGGGCCCTCCTATTCCTTCCATATTGAACTGTATTGTAATTGTACTGGGTCCCTTCTTTATTGTAAAGCACTGCGCAAACTGTTGGCGCTATATAAATCCTGTATAATAAAAATAATAATAATATATTACATAAGGTTTTGTTCATTTTAGTTATAACTGATAATGAAGATCTACCTGCACAGTTAATCTGGGTTAATTATGAAAAACTAGCATGTTTCCTTGCTGGAGGGTACACAATAGAGCATGCAAAAAAGGTAAGCTGCATATTTTTAAATATATAAAAATATATAATAAAAGTTATGCTATGTGAATGGGGGACATGTAACAAATATAAAGTAGGTGTCATTCCCATTTGGCTGCCAAAGTACAGGGTGGGCCATTTATATGGATACACCTTAATAAAATGGGAATGGTTGGCGATATTAACTTCCTGTTTGTGGCACATTAGTATATGTGAGGGGTTGAATGGCCCCCAAGGTCTCCCGATCTGACCCCCTTAGACTTTTATCTTTGGGGTCATCTGAAGGCAATTGTCTATGCTGTGAAGATACGAGATGTGCAGCACCTGAAACTACGGATACTGGAAGCCTGTGCTAGCATTTCTCCTGCGGTGTTGCTATCAGTGTGTGAAGAGTGGGAGAAAAGGGTTGCATTGACAATCCAACACAATGGGCAGCACATTGAACACATTTTATAAGTGGTCAGAAACTTGTAAATAACTCATGAAATAATAAAGTTACGTTAAAACCAAGCACACCATTGTTTTTCTTGTGAAATTCCCAATAAGTTTGAAGTGTCACATGACCCTCATCCTATTGAAAAAACAAAAGTTGGATTCAAAATGGCCGCCATGGTCACCACCCATATTGAAAAGTTTCCCCCCTCACATATACTAATGTGCCACAAACAGGAAGTTAATATCACCAACCATTACCATTTTATTAAGGTGTATCCATATAAATGGCCCACCCTGTAGAAATACACTTTAAAGCTCCGTTGAATTATCAGCACTTTAGAACTGCATACAATTAATATATACGTATAAAAATAATACCAGTGGAGGGCTCTTGATGTTCTCTTTTTTTTAACATGTATCTTGAGCTTAGTAAAGAATAGTTAGTAATATATGACAAAACACTAAATATCACAATACGCAAACATCCTTGGTATATAAAGTCCAGACCTTTGACTTTGCCATTTAATTGCAAGCACTCTGCACCCTGTAATTTTAAGCACTTCTGTACCCCTGCTTCCACTTACATATACTCTATTGTAACATTATTTTACACATGCACAAGCATATATATATAGAGGGTGGGAGCTATAGAGAAAAATAATTCATCTCACAAAATTTGGGCTTTTCCAAATGTTCAAATTCATCTGAAATATTTGTTCTTTAGGGCAAGCAGAGTATACACTTTCCATTAATTACAGGAAATAGCTAGCAGTCCCGTTAAGAAGCAAACTTAAATACAGTAAGCAATGTTTAGCATGGATGTATTCTCAGAGGAATATCGCTAAACTGTGTAATTAAGATGAGCGTTCCCACTTAGTAATTTAGATGGTTAAGAAGAGAGGAAAAGAGAAATCACGCTGCTGCATTCCAGACGAAGCTCAGAAAAAAAAAACTTGTTACATATCAACAGAACTAATCTGATATCTATTTCACTGGTCTATAGCTGAGAAAAAAACATAATTTATATGAAATTCAGTTATTTCACTTTCAAAGTAAGGATGCGGTACACAAATGTAAGTTGCTTATAAATAATTTACTTTAAAATTCAGAACTAAAATGTGCTATTGTCTGTACAAAAAGAGCACCAGTACCAGTCAGAAATGGGCATTAATAAAAATATAAATCTCCATTACTGGGTTATAACAGTGCAGTCTTACCTCTTCGGATAAGTATATGTACTATTACTCAGATATTTTCTCTCCCTGTCAGAGGGGAAACTCAGCCTAATCTACGGGCTGTAACATACCCATAGAGGATGACTTTTGTCCTGCCTGAGCTCAAGGATAAAATAGCCTGTCTGAGATGCAAGAGCAAGATAACTGTCAATTAGTAAAGGTGTTTGTGTTTTTTGGCAGGCTTTTGAGTGTATATGCTAAGGCAATTGGACAGCCTTTCCGCCTGGAAGTTCTGTTCTGACAAATGAATACAAGTAAATAATCAAAAGTCAACAAATGTCTGGGGCATATGGCTGCACCATTATGACAGTTCAAGATTGGAAAATCATATTATTACAAATGCCCATTTGTGACTGGTTCTCTTCAAAGTAACCCTGCACTTAGCTTAAACTTATTAAACAGCAGCTGAAATACCTAGTACATTCAGTTGTGCCAGTCATCACTTCAAATCCCAAAGCTCAAGCTCTGGTTAGCTGTACCTGCCTTTTGCACTTCACTACAGGTACAGTACGTAATTATGAAGGGCAGCCTCACTGGCCAATACAGGTGGTGGAAGGAGGAAGGTGACATTTTAGCCTTAGGTGCTCAAATTGAAATTCGCATAATAGAGCATCCCAGGTTTTGGGGGTTTTATGGCGCTCAAAAATATATAATGGCATGTTCACGCCACTCTAGTAACTTTAACTACAAAAGGGTTTGTTGTAAACTTTTCCATGTCTAGTCTTTTTTAATGTAAGAATCTATTATGAAGAATTGCAGCTTCCAAGACCTGAATACATTATTGCTACTTTTATAATTTGCATAAGATTAATAATCACAGAGTGCAGCATCTTGCTGTGCGCACAAATAACAAGCAACAACTCTGGTTTGAAAAAGAAATCTCAAAACAAAAATGTAAATCCTCTGGATTGCCACATATTCAATTCCATAATGCAGTACATATAATACAATCAGATATACTATGAATAAAGTATACATAATTGTTTAAAAAAGTTATATTTTATATCATAACCAGTATTCTGTCCCAAACTAACACACAGGGGGAGATTCCCTAATACTGGAGAACCACGAATTTGGTGCAGCTGTGCATGGTAGCCAATCAGCTTATAACTTCAGCTTGTTCAATTAAGCTTTGACAATAAAAACTGGAAGCTAACTGATTTCTATGCAGAGCTGCACAAGACTTTGCAAGCTCCAGTTTTAGTAAATCTCCCACACAGTATTCCATATCACATCAGTAAAGACAAAAATAGACACACAGTTGGGCGGATTTACTAAAGGCAAATAGACTATGCACTTTGCAAGTGCAGTTGCTCCAGAGTTTAGTAAATGAGGGGAGGCTTCACTTTGCAAAGAATATCAGATCGCATGCAAGGAAAATAGAAGAGCTTCCACTCATTTAGCTCTGGAGCAACTGCACTTGCAAAGTGCAACTTTAATAAACCCAGTGACTTTCTTAATTCCCTGCCAGCTCATGACAGAAGCAGGTTATGTAATGAGCTGCTTTCACATGGCTAGAGATATGTTTTTGATGCTGATGCTGAATAGTATCTATAAGTGTTAGGCAAAGAATAACAGTCAAGACAAATGCCTCAATGGGCTATTTTCTGCCATTGTGCCCTATGTAAATCTAAGGCCAAATTTTTTTTTTAAGTTTTGAAAAGATTGGAGGATGATTAGCAGTTCTGTCAGGTCTTTACTGGTGTATGTGTCCTTGCTGGGGAGATTTACCTTCTCTGTCCTATTGATCACTGTTACCAGGACTGAAAGTTATCACTGGAACATAATAGGTTGAGTGTTCCAAAGAGAAGACTTGTTGCAATGGAAACTGTCTATATGAAGAGTTCCCCTTTACATTTGTGTCTTCAAAACGAAAAATTAAGGAAAATTTCCTTAATGGGACACAAAAAAAAAAACTGAGTGTTGTTTTAGCTCTTCCCTACTCTATACAAATGTATCCAAAATATGTCATCTTTAGATATATTTTAAGATGCTGAGCATATAAAACAGCATCGACACCCAGGAGGTGAGATCTTGTTTTGTGCTTGTTTGAGATCTGTATTTCCAATTTAATAAGGCGGGTGGAAGGTTGGAGCACCAGTTCTGGTAAGAACGTATACATACTTTCTAAACATTAAATTTCATTGAAGACACAATCACTTTGAATGAAAGCATTCTTAGTAGACTGCCAAGAGATATGTGATACATGAATATTTTAGTAATTGGATCCCATTTTTGTACTACTTACAAAGCTCTCTACAGCTGTCAGATACTTGGCAAACATTTTCTGTCCTTGCTGTGGGCAATACAATGTATGAACAGAGAGCAATGGATATTATAACATTGTTAATGGAATCGAATGCCATAGAGTACATATAAAAATAAAAAATGGTTAACGGGGAAGACATAGATGCCTGCATATATCTGCAGCAGCTTCTTGTCCCTACTAGGCCCAACTCTAACACTTTTGTGTAATGTTGGAGTTTCAGTACTCCCTTTCAGCTCCCATAATCCTACTTACCAATCAATATGTGTTTTATATTTGATAACGCTAGCTCCAGCATACAGGATGTATGAAGATATCCTATGTTCATGCCTGTTTATAGTTATGGTTATGTTTGGTGTAAATTTAATGTAAGCTGTAAGGAGTGTTTTTTCTTGTGAAAAACCATTTCAGGTTGAACATTTGTTAGGAAGATCTCATCCCACTGTGTTTGTGCACAGAATACGACTAAGGAGGAAGGTTATAAAGCAGCATTATGGTTTTACAGATGTAGATTACAAGGTGCTTGCTTCAGGGGCGTGCACAGGATTATCTGTCCATTCTGAGTTTCCAGCATTTCCTGGTTTGAGTGTTTGGAACCATCTCATTTGCCTTGTGCTTTCTTGTGTTTTTAGACTTCATTCCCTGTTTTCACCTATCTATGCCATATTTCCCGGTCTCTTGAGTCATTTTACTTATGCCACTCTTGCTGGTATGTATTTCTTACATGGTGCCCAAAAGAAAGGTAAAACCAATCCAGGTGGAACCGCAATCCACATACAAAGATCTCCATGGTGGGTGCTCACCCATAATAAAGTAGAAAGAGTTGGCCGCACACCACTGTAGTGAAGATGCTCAAACTTTATTCCATGTATCACATGGGGATAGCACAAGTGAGAGATATTGTTATGAATAACCACTGATACGTGTGTGTGAAACGTGTTAACGATTGCAGATCCAGTGTCAATTGTGCTGTCCCCGTGTGATACATGGAATAAGGTTTGATCATCTTCACTACAGTGGTGTGCAGCCAACTCTTTCTAATTTCCTACCTGGTGTTCTTTGGCTATAAAGGATTACAAATACCAGTATGCTATTCACCCATATTTCAGATTCTGGTACCCTCACTTGCCTGGTTTTGGGATGGAGCCTGTGTAGAGGTAAGTCCTGGAAGAAACCAAGTACTGCTAAAACATTAAACAGGGGCTACTATAGACAGATATGCTTGCCTAGATTACAAACCCTTACTTAAAGCAGAGTCTGGATAAAAGATCTTTCTTGATTCGCCCCTGTGTATGTGCTGCCTCCTTTTCAGATTTCCTGGCATATCTGAATATTCAAACTAGCTCTATACCCTCAGTTTTTGGATCATAGCTTTGCTCCTGTTTCACCCATCATGTTCCTAACCTCAGTCTATCCCTCAGCAGCCATAGATGTTTCCAAACTTTAAGGCATCATTTTATATTATATATATTATAATATATTAACAAGGAAAAAGAAAGAGGCTGTAGTGAAATGTCTGTGAAACACTGAGTCATACAGGGGGCAGTGAAGAGTGTGTGAACTGCAGTGGGACATATTAAAAGCA
Source organism: Glandirana rugosa (assembly GCA_018402905.1). Classification (NCBI taxonomy): domain Eukaryota; kingdom Metazoa; phylum Chordata; class Amphibia; order Anura; family Ranidae; genus Glandirana; species Glandirana rugosa. The sequence goes on along the minus strand of BLSH010462490.1, from coordinate 1,528,203 downwards.
CACTGTTCACCATATGCTGGCTTCTTTCACAGCTCACTTTAGCAAAATGTTCTAGTTTAATGTTCTTTAAAATGTAGTCACCTTTGTAGGCACATTTCGTTTACATTAACACAGTATAACTTTCAGGCCTGGTTCACACCATGATGCAGAGACATCATGTTTTCTTCAAGCGTTCTGCAAGGGCTCAAAGAAAACAATGGTTCTCTAGGTGCCCTTTATATCACCATGCAGTGCTGCGCTGCTAATATCAGGTTCAATTAATGACTTCATTCAAAACCTCATGATAATAGTCCCAAATTCATATTGGTGAATATCAAACAATTTAAAAAATTGAAAAATGTAGAAATAATACATACGTATTAAAAATATTTATAATAAAAGTTCATATGATCAATTTCAATGGTAGTCCTTTTTTCCTCGCCACATAAAGTGCTTCAAATGCATATAAAGTGACTGTGCTCTCCACCACCAGTGCACCTGGCTGCTCACCTCAATTTCTGACCCCTATTTTACCAGTGGGCCAGATCAAGCATTCCCTCTCTGGGGCAAACCAGAAATCTCTAGGGCGGGCTGGTCCTCTGTCTCCCTTGTACAAGTCCTTAGCTCTCTCTCCTGATCACAACACCATATAAAACAAAATGTGAGATCTAGTGCTCTCTGTATTCACAGGTTTATTCTCCAGTGCAAATAATCAAACTATACTCTTAAAGTAGTGCAAACTTGACAGGCAAAAACATCTCTCTGTACACACTTCGTACACCAGAATGGCCGTGGGACAACGTCGGTAATTTAGACTCCTTCCCCCTGCTCTGCTGTACAGGTGTAGAAAGGGAGGCTGTCAACAAACTTGGCTGCAGGCATTGGATCCCGGTAAGTATGCATCTGCCGAGGGGGGCACTGGGATTTGTTAGGTCAGCAAAAGGTGCTCACAAATGAAGTACACTTTGTCCTGCTTATATTTAAAATCTTTATTAAATTCCTTGCGGCACTGGGTGCATGTAGTGCCATTTTGATCCATTGCCCCTTCTGCATTAAAAGCAGATTTTACTGTTTGCACTGTTCTGTAGTTCCACCCCAAGCCAAAGCTCAATTTATGGGCATTTATATGGGGGAGCTTAATTGTTTCAAAAATAAATAATGAGTCAGTGCTATGGGGCTGTGTGATAGGACTGCGGCTGATAGTAAACATACACGGCACCATGTCAGGTATACCAAATGCAGGCATCCAGCAGTAGGGATGACCAGATCTGTGTAGCTACACTTAGAAAACTGAAAACAGACTATATATGATTTAAGCAAGTTTATTAACAGTGAAACAAATCCTATCCTATCAGCATACTGAATACACAGCAAACATGATATCAGTGAACAATAACCAAATGATAAAATGCCTAACTAGCAAACCAGCTAAGTGACAGAAAAGCTAACTAGCAACTAACTAGTAGGACTGAAGATGTGTTGTTCGTAGCAGAGCCAGTGTCATGCACGGGGGATCAGGCAGGAGGAGCAGGGAACAAATTAAGACAGGTAGAGGGTACACGGGAGCAGGTTCAAGCAGGCAGGTAAAACAATGAGATAAGATTGAGTAGCAGAGGGACTAAATAAACTCCTAGCAGCTGGCTGCTGAGAGATACCTTCTGGTGGACACCGGAAACACAACCTACAGGTCTGGGAACCACAGTGCTACCAGCAGGTAATCCAATTCCTGACATAACAGCAGATCTTCAATACACTTTATGGACCAGTATCGACATTATATTTCTTAGATACAATCACATAATTCATTTGTTACAAGCCCTTTAAAATATACTAATCTAACAATTATTTTCTGTAAAGCTCAGTTTATTCTATAAAACATGGCAGCCACCAAAATGAAGTGGGAAATCAAGTGGTTTCTGTAAGTAAAAAAAAAAAGTTCAACTATTTTAATGATTTTAACAAAGCAAAATGTGAAGGAAGCAGTAAACATCCAGGTTTGAGACGGTGCCCTTAAGATCCCTTTTAGAAGTGAAACGGAATTGCTCAGACAAAAGATCTTTTTGATATCCAGCTTATAAAAATGCCCCACTTATGTTTTCTGTACAGCTTTTGATACCATCTACCCATGACTATTCAAAAATATTTTAAGATGCTATTCATTAGTGATAATTTCCTGGCAAAAACCTCTTTATGATTTCCACTGAACTCACTGATTAGTTAATGCAAGCTAATTAAAACCGTGGGGCTGGTGCATGTGTGGGCAAAATGTGTTTGATAAACCCTTTTAAAATATACATGACGTTTGTTGACTAGTTCAAAGGGTAGAAGATAAAACAACAAGGCAAAATGCAGCCCATTACAATTTCCCAGTAGTCCTAATAAGTGTGATGAGGGTCATTTTCTACTTGTTTACCATTTGCAGAATTTGGCAATGGTTTATGGTGAGACCATGGGACCTAGAGCTTATTTTGCTAGCTGCAAAGCAGAAATTAAACTGAAAACACAAAGATTTGCCAAGGCCATTTTTACACATAAGAGCCATTCATAATCATTTAGAAAAAAAAAACTATTTTTCGCAATATCAATATATGGTCTATATAGTTATCATTAAATTGATTATTTTTCTTTATGCAGATATATAACGTGCTAACAGTGTAAATATAAAGCATGCATGAAGACAAATCATGTTACAGTTAAGCTAAAACAGTCCAATGTCATGAGAACTTCGGAAACAAGTATGTTTTATCAGTATATCAAGCTACACAGCAATCATCCCAAAATCACTCTAACACATTCCACACAGCCATGCTTACTTATAAGTATATAAGCATGGATATGCAAAAGGTGTCAAAGCACTGTTGAGATCATTTCTGTGTAGCTTGATATTCTAATAAAATGTACTGGTTTCCAAACATCCTGTGGCACTACACTGTTTTAGCTATGTATGTAGTGCATGTCTTCATGGTTTGTCTTTATTTTAAATGGATTGCAGTGCACCTTAATTCATGATAAATTGTCATTAGGCTAGAGCTACACAGGTGATTTTTGATGGTGAGGCTACAAACGCAAATAATAATTGCCTGCCCTGGACACAAACAGGACACACATTTTTAGTAAAGTTCATGAACAGTTTTTGTAATCTCATGAGCAGCAATAAACAGTAGCACAATGCTCTAAAACAGTTATATTGTAGTTACCAGTACAGAGAACTGTGATTAGCGGCATACAGTCACTTACAGCTGTGCTCAAAATTTTGCATACCCTGGCAGAAATTGTGAAATTTTGGCACTAAGTATGACTAATATTGGCATCAAAATATGACTGATTATGCCAAAAACTATATTTCTATATTTTATTTAAATATAGTGATCATATGCAGCAATTTATTATCACATAGTTGTCCGGCTCCTTTTTAAATCATAATGATAACAGAAATCACCCAAATGATCCTGATCAAAAGTTGGCATACCCTGGAATGTTTGGCCTTGGTACAGACTAACAAGGTGACACACACAGGTTAAAATGGCAATTAAAGGTTAATTTCCTACATCTGTGACTTTTTAAATTGCAATTAGGGTCTGTGTATAAATAGTCAATGAGTTTGTTAGCTCTCATGTAGATGCAGGCTAGATACTGAGCCACTAGGAGCAGAAAAGAACTGTCAAAAGACCTGCATAACAAGGTAATGGAACTTAATAAAGATGGAAAGGAATATAAAAAGATATCCAAAGCCTTGAATATGCCAGTCAGTACTGTTCAGGCACTTATTAAGAAGTGGAAAATTCAGGGATCTCTTGATACCAAGCCAAGGTCAGGTAAACCAAGAAAGCATCCACAATTACCAGAAGAATTGCTCAGGATACAAAGAAAAACTAACAGGTAACCTCAGGAGAAATACAGGCTGCTCTGGAAAAAGAGAGTATGGTTTCTTCAGGGAGCACAATACAACAATATCCGAGCAAATGATCTGCACGGTCAATTTGCCAGAAATAAGCCTTTACTGTGTCAATGCCACAAAAAAGACTAGTTACAATATGCCCAACAACACCTTAACACGCCTTACAGCTTCTGGCACACTGTAATCTGGACTCACAAGACCAAAATAGAGCTTTATGGTCACAACCATATGCGCTGTTTGTAGAGGGGCCAACAAGGTATATAATGAACAGAATACCATTCCCACTGTGAAGCATGGTGGTGGCTCACTGATGCTTTGGGGGTGTGTGAGCTCTAAAGGCATTGGGAATCTTGTAAAAGCTGATGGCAAGATGAATGCAGCATGTTAGCAGTAAATACTGGCAGACAATTTGCATTCTTCTGCATGAAAGCTGCACATGGGACACTCTTCTACTTTCCAGCATGACAATGACCCTAAGCACATGGCCAAGTTGACCCTCCAGTGGTTACAGTAAAAAAAAGGTGAAGGTTATGGAGTGGCCATCACAGTCTTCTGACCTTAATATTATCGAGCCACTCTGGGTTGACGACCAAAGACTCTCCATGACCTGGAGGCATTTTGCCAAGATGAATGGGCAGCTATACCACCTGCAAGAATTTGGGGCCTCATAGAAAACTATTACAAAAATACTGCATGCTGTCATTGATGTTAAAGGGGCAATACACAGCATTAAGAACTAAAGGTATGCAGACTTATGAACAGGGGTTATTTCATGCGTTTATTTGTCATGTCTCCAACGGTATGCAAGCTTTTGAGCACAATTGTATATGGTTTTGTGCAATTGTGAGTAAAACATGATTTGGTTAACACCACGCACCAAAAAAGATGAGCTGATTAAAAAAAAACAGAAAACTGCACACATTTACGCAATCTAAAGTCGAGTGTAGTTCAAATGACAGGATTGGGTGTCCATGGTAACTTGTAGTTGGCTGTTCTGACAAATCCAAAGATGACTTAATACTGCCCAATACTATTTGGCGCATTATTTACAACTGCCTTATTCATGTCAGACTTTCATTTTGCTGCCAACAAACAGAGAACTAGCAAGTGTTCAGCCCAAAAAAATACATTAATATGCATTTACTCATTATTTGTCAGTGATGAGAAACATTCTTATGTCGAATTTCAACACCCTCAGATCAACTTATTTACGTCTCTTATATTATACTGCCAGAATGACGTTTACCTGTTTATTGTGTTGCAGTTCTGTGTTCTCTTTTATATCTGAATAATTTTACATGTTTTTATTCATCCTACTTATAAAAAGATTCAACGTCTATATTTTTTAATTTTTTGCATGGGAAATTTTAATACTAACAGCTTTTATAACAGTAATTTCGAAAGCTACTCTGGGCAATTCCCCCCACTTTCTTATTCTATATTTCAAAGGGTGAGAAAATAATCTAGCAAAATATTTTACAGATACCAATGTGTAAATTCTCTTTTCAACCAGGAACCAATGGCAAGCTTGAAAATGGTCCTTCTTTTAGGTGGCCTAATTATTTTTGCTGCTTTTGCTACATTCCACAATCTTTTCACATCCACAAAGTTACTTCCACTGGAGATGTTCAGAGGATGGTCCCATAGAGGTCTATGAGGGTCCAATTTGCAAACACTACACATCCTTCTGTATTCGTGACTCCTGCACTCTATACACCCCGTTGTGTTCTTGACCAGTGTACTCTATAGGCTGCTATGTTGTACATACCCCTGCCCCCCATCTTCTATACACCATGTAAATGTTGGAGTATTCCTGACCCCTGCACTGTATACCCTTTATTGTAGAGCTGCATGATTCTGGATAAAATGAGAATCAAAATTTTTTTGCTTAGAATAAAGATCACGATTCTCGGTGTAACATCATCTTTCACATTATACAAAAAAATTGGGCTAACTTTACTGTTTAGTTTTTGTTTTTTTTTTAATTCATTGAAGTATATTTTTTCCGCAAAAAAAAAAATGCTTTTGAAAGACCGCTATGCAAATACAGTGTGACATAAAATATTACAATGACCGCCATTTTATTCTCTAGGGTCTCTGCTAAAAAAATATATAATGTTTTGGGGTTCTAAGTAATTTTCTAGCAAAAAATACAGATTTAAACTTGTAAGCAACAAATGTCAGAAAAAGGCTTAGTCTTTAACCTCCCTGGCGGAAATCCCGAGTGTGGCTCGGGGTTAATTTTCAGTACCAAAAGCGGTAACCCCAAGCCATTATCCACTTACCTTGTCCTTACGATCCTGCGGTGTCCTCCCACTGCATCCTCCGGCAGAATATTCCACCTGATGTATCAGAGTTACGGGCTCCGTTCCCTACGAGCGCCGTGATGCATGGGGGGGCGGAGCTGGCGGGAATTACAAAGGAAGTACAAAGCCCAACACACACAATACATAGTAATCTGTTATGATTACATTACTGTATCAAATCATTTGACCTCAGTTTTGTCCCTAGTGCTTTGTCCAGTGCCCTGCCTGCACTTTTACCATTCTTTCTGCTATGCTTTCTGCCTGGAAACTTGAGAGCATCCATGGCATCCAAAAAGCCTCCCTCTACATCAAAAGCGGTTTTGGACCAGCTAGAAAACAGTGATAGTGGATTTAGACAAGACATAAAAGAGTCTATAAAAAACCCCAGGGAATCCTGCTATGAGACTCTCATAGCAGGACTCCCTGGGGTCTTTTATAGACTCTATTCCTGTTTACCTCCAGTTAGCCAGGTGAGGGGTTTCCCTATCCGGCAAGACATCGCCCATCTGGTGATCTTGGTGGACGCATTGTTTACCCCCACCCAGTTGGATGCTTGTCACTTGTACAGCATCCCGCACCTTAGCCATGGCACGATTATGGTAACACGCATGCACCGCTATTTTCTGGCGCATGCACGATTAGGAGTCGAGTCCCGTGACGTCATCAGCCTGCGGCCGGGCTAGGCTGTGACGTGCAGGACTGGAGCATATTTAAACCGGACTCGCAGACGATGCTAGCTGCGAGCAGCGGTGGACGCATGTGACGGACCCGTACCATACAGGTGCATCAACTTTACCATATACTTCTGCATATAGGTGCTTAATCTTTGGGGCTACGGCACCATGTCTGGGGCCATACCAAGCCGACCATCATACCCCTATTTTAGACTCACTCTATAGGTATGTTATAGCACACTGGATACTCGGTAGCAATTATTACTGGAATAATCACGATATTAGTGATAATATAGCACTAATAATGCCCACAGGTCCCTTGTGCCGGGGAAAATTGTATCTTATTACCCCATACCAGAATACTCTGGAAGAAATTGTCCCAGAGATAATATAAGCACGGTAAGATAGATTTGGATTCTACCACATGTATATATACACATTCAACTTTGGTTATAGATGGATGATGATATTGTCCATAGATATCATTTGAATTCATTTTATTTGTCTCCATCTATCTAGATACATTACCTTCAACACTCATCAACTAGCAACATTTATATAGCTCTCAAACACCGCATGGTCCGTCCCTTTAGTGGCTATTCCTACCGCTGTATATAGTGGAACTCTCCTGGCTGGATAAGTAGAGTTCAGTCTCCTTCTTAAAGTTATTAATATTATTTCAGGGTGCAATCACATTATGATGCCCCGTAATTAATAATACTGAACTGATAAATTATGTTTCAATGCTATATATTCTTACCCATACTATATTATACTGGATATATGTTTTTTACTGACTCAATATGCTCCCATGCCCGCCCCAGGGGGGAACATCCTTTGCCATGACGCCCGGGTGGTGGGATCCTGACCTCGAGGTAAACGGATCCTGAAATGCTCAATACGCACGCTGTACTGTTTATAATTTGTTCAGATTGAAAGAAATTATTTGTGTAATTGTACATGACATCTTGACCTCAACAATTATGCACTAATTTATATTGTTTGTTCATAGCGTATGTAATCCTCTGCTAAACTGTATACTCCCCTGAGGAAGCAGACTACCACGAAACATGTAGGGAAATAAAGACCTCCTCTACACAAGTGAGGATAGCAGATCACTCTGAGCATCAATCTGGGAACAATAATCCAGTGTTTACATATTTCTATACCAATAAATACTGTGTTTATTAATTTTGAAATAAAAGATTTTAATTTTAAACAAATTTGCTTTGTGAGCTCATGACGGTACCATGAAAATCCTACAGCCCCAATTCCAAAAGTTAATGTAAACCCGATTCTTGAAATTTGAACTGGGCACATATATCAGCAGTGTTTTGTTATCTCTCATAGCATCCCATAGTTGTCTCCTGCCCCATTCTTCTGTTATAAGCCTGATAACTCCTGACAAATTCTACATCACATGTGATAAAAGCAGCCTGAGTTTTGTGTTGGGGAGCCTGCTATAAATAGTGCTGAATGATTCAACTAACAGAGTTGAAAGTCTCTACATATGCGGAGAGGGGGTGTGTGCCTTTCCTCCAATCGACTGTCTTGGCTGTATGCCCAGGCTTCACTGCAGTGTTAACCAGGAAGAGAAAATCTCCAAACATGATGTGCACTTTCTAAACAGTATATAAAGATGAAGACAGCAGATATACATGTAAAACGTATGTAGGGATATTTGTTTCATCCCTGTGTATCATCTGAGGCTGTTCACTTGGGTATATGTGAGGGTTTACATCCACTTTAAGAGGTTAAACTGCCCTTATTTACAGACCGAAGTTCTTCCCTTTGATCTAAAAGAACCAAATGATACAATGTTTCTTTTTATTTCAGCGCTGAGCAATGTTGTTAGCAGAGAATGGCTGAATCGTGGAAATTCCAAATAAAGATTGTGAGGGGGGGTCGAGATCGCAATTTTTTAACGATTAATTGTGCAGCTCTACTTTTTTTGTATAAATATATACATCTGACCATAGTGCTTATTGTCTACACCAAGTGTGTCCAACCTTTTGACCTTCCTGGGCCACAATGGAAGAAGAGGAATTGTCTTGGGCCACACATAAAATATATTAACAATACAAACAGCTGATAAGAAGAAAAAGTCGGGCAGAACACAAGTTAACGATCACTGATATAGACAATGTAATTATCTGAGTAATAAAAACTTAGTTTTTCTGTAATATTTTTTGTTTTATAAGAGTAAAAGAGGGCAACATAAAACTAGTGTGATATTTGACACACTAACACATCAATATCTGGTTCAATGGATGTAGTAGCAATTTTCAATGAATTCTTAAGGTGCTCATCAGATAATTTGGTTCTAATTTTGTCCTTTGTGTGGTTCATCCTTGAAAATAGTTGCTCACAAATATAGCTGCTGCTAAAAACAGATGACAATAATAAGGTGTGTTTGTGAAGAGTGGGATATTTTTCTTTGGAAGGATAAAACTTATAAAAGTCCACTAAAGAGACACTGTGGGGTTGATTTACTAAAACTGGAGAGTGCAAAATCTAGTGCAGCTCTGCACTGAAACGAATCAGCTTCTAGAGCTTTTTTGTCAAAGCGTAAAGGGGATGTAAGAGCAGAAGGTTTTTTATCTTAATGCATTCTATGCATTAAGATAAAAAGCCTTCTGTGTGCAGCACCCCCCCCCCCCTCAGTCCCCCTAATACTTACCTGAGGTCCATCTAGCTTCAGCGATGTTATTGGAATGTCTCGACCCTCCAAGAAGCCTCCTGCTGGGATCTTCAAAAGGGGATCTGTCCACCGCTGTCCTTCAAGGGGATTAAGTGAGCCAAAGGCTTGCTATATGGTTTTTCTGGTAAGCCTCTCTACTTCTGGTAGCGGATACACACTAGTCAAACAGCGCACTTGGTGTCACCATCCCTGTCCCCCTTTAATGTTATAATATAAGTTGGATTTTAATTGGTTCATTATATTGCCTGACGATATTACACTATCGAGCTTCCCTCTTTTTGTTGGGTGTTTGGATGACCACTTGTACACTCCATGGTATACGCAATTGGCCCCTGGCTATCTACAAGAGGTGATTTTCCCACCACTGCCCTTGAAGGGGATCGAGCGATCAAGTCCAGACCCCTGCCTGGGGAATAGCCAAAGATTTGTTATATGTTCCTATTTGGTAAGCATCTCTACTTCTGGTGGCAGATATATACAAGATAGACAGCACACTGGGTGTCATTACTCTTGTGATTTAAGCACCATCTATTCAAGGCTCAACATTGTGCTTCTACAAGACTTTAATATAGATTTCTATATCTGTTGATACGTCTTACATATGTCCTTTGTCCATCGGGTTTATACCTGGTGTAACTTACCGTAGCACAGCACTTTGTGTACATTGGCAGAATATACTTTTAGTATTTTGGCTGCAGCTTATTTATGAACTTTAGCGCTGTATCATTAAAATACAATTCAACACTTTTAAGTAAGTCTACGATTTTGTGTTGGGCCGCATGCTGCCTGTGGCCTGCAGGTTGTATACCCCTGATCTACACAGTTGCTGGTTGTTAATAGGCCACCAATTGTTTTAATGAAGTCCTCCTTTAAGTAAGGATCAGACAAAAAAAGTTAGCTTTATGTTTATGTTCTGTGTGCCAAAACTCACATGTGATGGAAGAGTTACATTTTTTTTACACATAATCTTTTGATTCAAAGTTTGAGTGTCCGTGACACTGTCACTTTTGGCACAGTACTGTGTATTTAGTGAATTCAAGAACTGAAACATATACATGTGGTGTACACAAAGAATAAACATTCCAACAAAAAGATCAAAACAAGGGTGGCCCAAGTAAGGCAAATATCTGTACCTATTCTCTGCCAAACAAACTGCCTCTTACTTCATTGAATAAGACCCCTTTCACACTGGCTTGTCAATTTTCCTGACACACACCTTTCTGGCAAACAAGGCTCATGTAAGAATGGGTGCCGCAGTGATTACCAGCTGGATCTTGGAGACCTCATACATGTGTACATATTCGCCAGCACACTGAGGATCACCGTCCAAAGATTCTTTATTTAAAGAGAGATCACATCACAGAAGAGTGCAACGTTTCGTAGCTACGCAGGACCCCTTCGTCAGGCATTTCACACTGGGGTGGTTTTCAGACGCTTTAGCGCTAAAAATAGCACCTGCAAAGCGCCTGAAATCTGCCTCCTCTGCAGCCCCAGTTTTACACTGGGGCAGTGCACTAGCAGGATGGGGAAAAAAGTCCTGCAACAGCATCTCTGCAGCGGTGTGGGAGCTCCTACACCGCCCCTGCCACTGGAATGAATGGCCAGCACTTCGGAAGCGCCGCAACACGGGCACGTTTAACCCCCTTTTAACCCCTTTTGGGGGGGTTAAAAGTGCTCGGTAGCGGCGCCAAAGCGCTGCTACCACATCGGTAAAGCGCTGTTAAAACCAGTGGTGCTTTACCACTACTGCCCACACCGTCCCAGTGTGAAAGTATCTCAAGAAAGTGTTACTCCCACGTCTTCAGCCTACTCATCCTACACCTAGCAGAAAGGCAGTCTGTTAGACCCCCATACACACTATACAACTTTTGTTGTCTGATTTCCTTTAGATTTAGCAAAAACATGTAATGCAAGGGCTTGCCTGATTGCATATAAATTGAAACTCTTAAGGTTTGACCTCATATTATAAGGTTTTGGCAAATTTGAAGGGAAAAAAATTGACAGAAAATTGTATAGTGTGTATTTAGCTTTAGAGTTGCAGTGAAACAAAATGATCAGCAAAAAAAAACATGCCCACCCCAAGTAGGTAATTACAAAACAGACAACCACATATATATATTTACACAATAAAAAATTGTTTACATTAAGCTACTCTGCTTCTTTGTAGAACTAAAAACAGATTCAGCTCAAACCATGTATCTGCATGATTTATGCATCCAAACTATAGAGACGTATAAATAATTATTTGAACAGAAACAAAAATTGTAGAAGTCTTCCAGTAGAATGTGTGTAAAATGTGTTTAATGCACTTTATAAATGCATTGAAACATGAGTGAAGCTGTCTGCGGTTTTAGCCCGGGTTCACATGTATGGCTGAACTCGCATTAGATTCGCAAAATAAAAGATGCAGGGACCTTTTTTTCCCCACAGTGGAATCACATCGCATGGGTGTTCTCACCCATGCGATCCAATTCATGTGCGAGTTCATAGTTCGCACTGCGATCTGTGAACAAAACAAAACATTACCTCTGTGATGACACCCACAGCGGTTCGCAGAAGGCAGTGTGAACTGCCTTCGGGAAGAATGCAATGCGGGAACCAGCTCTGTAATCGTGCCGGTTCCCGCATCGCACAAGTGTGAACCCAGGTTTAAGAGCACATTGATACCCCACTGTGGGATTTTTATGAAAAAAGTGTCTGTGCCCCATAGTAACCAGCTTGCAACAATAATTTCAAAAATATCAAGAATTTTCAAGTTTAGAGTGACAGTCTTCCTGCCTATGAACCTTTCTGCTGGTTATAGAGCTCTGGGCAATTGTCATGTACCTGTTATCGGAACTTGAGATAGCAAGGGAGGCCTTTGGCACAATTCCCGTCCAAGCACCCCTGATGGTGGAGACAGATACTGCTAGGGCAGCGGAAGGGTGCAGGTGCTAGAAACCTGGTGCAGTGAACTTGAACTTGTTGATGCTGAAGTTGGATGAGCAGAAGTAAGGAGTCAGATCACAAGCCAAGTTCAGAAACAGCCAGGCAGATAGGTACAAAGTTATGAAAAGGGTTCAGGTTAGAGACAGGCAGGGGGCAGCAACATGTAGGCAGCAAGGTACAAAATCAGCAGTCAGAATCTTAGTCAAAAGTTCAGGCCAGGGTCGGTAACTTGAATCAGTAGCAGGCATAAGCAGGCAAGGGAAATCCAAAAAAGAGTCAGACAGAGCTGGGTCAGTAACAAGATCATGCAGGCTTTCAGAAACACAAGCCACACTGAAGACCATCCAACAATGATAGTATGTAGGCCTCAGATTTAAAAAGGCACCAGAATCTGTGGGCGTGCCTGTGCGTTATATGTGCACCGTGGTGCGTGCTCACGGTTGCACACGTGTGAACATTCTCATTCTTTCAAGTTTAGTTGTACATCTATGCTGACAAGTTTGATCACAAGGACATCTATGCTCACAAGTATGAGCATGAAGATAAGCGTGGCCAGCCTGAGGTTTCTGACATCAATGAACAGATGAATACTTGGGACCGAGCTCCAAGTTGGAGCAGGAGCTATATGTACACACTTCAAATGGCCAAATAAAACATGCACTTATCCTGTTAGTTATGTAGTTATGTAGTATTCAGAGCATTGAATTGAGAGATACACGGGGAATGGCATATATTAATTTGTGAATAACATTTGGAAATGAAAATGTGTTACCAGCATGGGTTTAGGCAGCTGGTGTGGCAGCAGCTGTCAGACGTATTGCACCTCTTATTCTTAGCTACAAGAGTCTCACTCAAACAAATTTAGTATAGCTACAAAAAATTGTAAACAGAAATGGTTTTCAAGTAAACCTGCAGAAGCTCTTTTTACGGTTATTAACCACTTGCCGACGGCTGATCGGCATTTGACGGCGACAAAGTGGCGCTGTAACGCGAATGGCCGTCATACGACGGCGGCCGCGAACTCGCGCCGTGTGCGCGCGCGCCCCCTAGGCGCGGGCGCTGCAACGGCATTTGTTACAGGGGCTTTCAATCTACAGGGCCAGGCCAATGATTTTTGGCCTGGCTCTGTAGATCGCCCCTGCCAATGAAATGTTCCCCTGCCTCTGTAAATGTAAACAGAGGCAGGGGGAGTTCACTCCTCTTCCTCCCTGAAGTCCTTTTCGACATCAGAGAGGAAGAAGAAGCAGCTAAAAACGTGAGTGCACCAACACTACACTGACACCAGGTCACATAGGCACATTCCGGTTTTTAGTAACCGGACCGGGACATCTAACTTTCGGGGACATTGTTTACGGCAACGTCGCGGGCGCGGATCCCCCGCGCGCGCGTGTGCCGCGCTCAAGCGCCGGCGGCAGCATAC
>BLSH010462490.1:1487221-1509777 GCA_018402905.1 Glandirana rugosa | reverse complement strand
ACCCATGGAATATGTGAGCAATATATCATTTCAGTAACAACTTTGTGTAATTCTTTTTTTTTTTGGTCATCTTTCAATCACTTCTGACAAAAAAATAAAATATTCAATGGGCTCAACATGCCTCTCAGCAAATTCCTTGGGGTGTCTACTTTCCAGAATGGGGTCATTTGGGGGGGGGGGGGTTTGTACTGCCCCTCCATTTTAGCACCTCAAGAAATGAGATAGGCAGTCATAAAATAAAAGCTGCAGAAATTCCAGAAAATGTACCCTAGTTTGTAGACGCTATAACTTTTGCGCAAAGCAATAAATATATGCGATTTTGCTTTTTTTTTACCCGAGACATGTGGCTGAATGCATTTTGGCAAAAATGTATGACTAAAATTTAGTTTATTGTATTTTTGTAATAACATAAAGTTGAAAATATTGTTTTTTTTCAAAATTTCCATTATATTTTTGTTTATATCGCAAAAATTAAAAAGCGCAGTGGTAAACAAATACCACCAAAAGAAAGCTCTATTTGTGGGAAAAAAAGGACGCAAATTTTGTTTGGCTACTGCATTGCATGACCGCGCAATTACCGTTTGAAGCGGCGAAGTGCCAAATTGCAAAAAGGGCTCCGGTCCTAAAGCTGGAAATCCTTCCGGGGCTGAAGTGGTTAACAACTGCTTATATAATTCTGCTGGCAAGAAACTATGATTTTTTGGAACTGACAAAAATGTTAGATTTATTTTCCTTGCAACCAAAACAACAGTAGGGAGACTTCTCAGATAAGCGATCCTCAGTATATGATTGGGTTACTTATCCTCCCAGAACTCTAATAAATATTTCATCTTTGGAGTTACACTAACTAGGTTTTGCACACGTAAACACAAGCTCATTTTCTTATTGCAATAATTCTACTGATAGTGTGATTTCAGTAAATTCTGCCCCTCTCACCCAATATTAAAGTGGAACTAAACCCATTGATTTAGCAGTTTCAAAAACCGTTACATTCCTGGCATGCGGGGAATGCTAACTGTCACATCTGCTTGTGCTCTCAAGCAAACAGTGAAACCATCAAATAACTCGGTTCATAACTGATCACTTCTTGGACTTCCAGGGAAGACACAATCATGTAACCGATGGTGCCTGTGCAGTAAGTAGCTTTTATCTTTTGGATGGGGTGTACACATATCACCTCTCTATAACTGCCTTTCTCCTTGCTGCAATGTTACAGTTAGGGTACATGCAGACTTGACTAAACAAAAAAGATGCCAGAACTGCTAGCAGGAAAAAGAGGCGCTAAAAACACACTTTTAGCCTTGTTTTGTACAAGTGTTTATGTGTGTTTCTGCGCATTTGCATTTAATCAAACACTGGCCTCTGTCATTTTTCACTCCCAAATGACCACAGTGCAGTGCAAAACCATATTTATTTATTATCAGGCACAATTTTCACTGAGAGCAGAGTGAGTACTGTAAGAGCTACCTGTCTTTTTATTGCATTCAGCATGGATCCCATCACCGACATGGTTCATGAAATAATCCATCTGATTTTGTTGCAGAGGGTGAAAAAAGGAGACAGCTGGAAGAGAAGCAAACCCATCATCTCTTCTGGACACATCCTTTGCTGTTGCGTTGTTTTTTTTTCAAGCATGTATGGGAAGCTGTGAAAATATCCCAACATATTTTTCAATTTGACAAGGATATCCATTGGTATCTTTGATGAGCCTCTTCAACGTGAGTGAAATAGGCTCACTCACATGGATACCCAACAAGGGATGCGTGTGTCAGTTGAGGAACATCCCCTGGTCACACTCAGGTATGTTATCCTAAACATTACAAAACATATGTTATTCCAAACATTACAAAATGTATATACAGTGCCTTCCACTTCACAATTATGTGTCACTTTGTGTTGGTCTATCACATAAAATCCCAATAAAATACATTTACGTTTTTGGTTGTAACATGCCAAAATGTGGAAAATTTCAAGGGGTATGAATACTTTTTCAAGGCACTGTATATATATTTACAGTGTATCTCACAAAAGTAAGAACACCCCTCACAGTTTTGTAAATATTTTATTCTATCTTTTCATGTGACAACACTGAAGAAATGACACTTTGCTACAATGTAAAGTAGTGAGTGTACAGCTTGTATAACAGTGTAAATTTGCTGTCCCCTCAGAATAACTCAACACACAGCCATTAATGTCTAAACCGCTGGCAACAAAAGTGAGTACACCCCTAAGTGAAAATGTCCAAACTGGGCCCAAAGTGTCAATATTTTGTGTGGCCACCATTATTTTCCAGCACTGCCTTAACCCTCGTGGGCATGGAGTTCTCCAGTGCTTCCCAGGTTGCCACTGGAGTCCTCTTTCACTCCTCCATGACAACGTCACGGAGCTGGTGGATGTTAGAGAACTTCTGCTCCTCCACCCTCCATTTGAGGATGCCCCACAGATGCTCAATATGGTTTAGGTCTGGAGACAAACTTGGCCAGTCTATCACCTTTACCCTCGGCTTCTTTAGCAAGGCAGTGGTCATCTTGAAGATGTGTTTGGGGTCATTATCATGTTGGAATACTGCCCTCTGGCCCAGTCTCCAAAGGGAGGGGATCATGCTCTGCTTCAGTATATCACAGTACATGTTGGGATTCATGGTTCCCTCAATGAACTGTAGCTCTCAGTGCCGGCACCACACTGCAACCCCAGACCATGACACTCCCACCACCATCCTTGAATGTAGGCAAGACACACTTGTCTTTGTACTCCACTTTGTACACACTTGTCTTTGTACCCCTCACTTGGTTGCCGCCACATGCTTGACATCATCTGAACCAAATAAGTTTATCTTGGTCTCATAAGACCACAGGAATCCATGTCCTTAGTCTGCTTGTCTTCAGCAAACTGTTTGGGGGCTTTCTTGTACATCATCTTTAGAAGAGGCTTCCTTCTGGGCCAACAGCCATGCAGACCACTATAATGCATTGTGCGCTGTATGGTCTGAGCACTGACAGGTTGACCCCCACCCCTTCAACCTCTGCAGCAATGCTGGCATCACTCATATGTCTAGCAGGTGTGTTAATTTGGTGTTATCACTCCCACTCTCACATACTGGTCACTGGAAGTTCAACATGGCACCTCGTGGCAAAGAACTCTCTGAGGATCTGAAAAAATATTTGTTGCTCTACATAAAGATGGCCTAGGCTATAAGAAAATTGCCAAGACCCTGAAACTGAGCTGCAACATGGTGACCAAGACCATACAGCAGTTTAACAGGACAGGTTCCACTCAGAACAGGCCTTGCCATGGTCGACCAAAGAAGTTGAGTGCACATGCTCAGCGTCATATCCAGAGGTTGTCTTTGGGAAATAGACGTATGAATGCTGCCAACATTGCTGCAGAGGTTGAAGGGGTGGGGTGTCAGCCAGTCAGTTCTCAGACCATACGCCGCACACTGCATCAAATTGGTTTGCATGGCTGTCGTCTTAGAAGGAATTCTTAATATGATGCACAAGAAAGCCGCAAACAGTTTGCTGAAGACATGCAGACTAAGGACATGGATTACTGGAACCATGTCCTGTGGTCTGATGAGACCAATATAAACTTATGAGATCAGATGGTGTCAAGTGTGTGTGGTGGCAACAAGGTGAGGAGTACAAAGACAAGTGTGTCTTGCCTACAGTCAAGCATGGTGATGGGAGTGTCATGGTCTGGGGCTGCATGAGTGCTGCCGGCACTGCGGAGCTACAGTTCATTGAGGGAACCATGAATGCCAACATGCACTGTGATATACTGAAGCAGAGCAGTCTCCCTTCGGAGACTGGGCTGCAGGGCAGTATTCCAACATGATAACGACCCCAAACACAAACCCTATTGAGCATCTGTGGGGCATCCTCAAACGGAGGGTGGAGGAGTGGAAGGTCTCTAACATCCACCAGCTCTGTGATGTTGTCATGGTGGAGTGAAAGAGGACTCTAGTGGCAACCTGTGAAGCTCTGGAGAACTCCATGCCCAAGAGGGTTAAGGCAGTGCTGGAAAATATTGGTGGCCATACAAAATATTGACACTTTGGGCGCAATTTGGACATTTTCACTTAGGGGTGTACTCACGTTTGTTGCCAGTGGTTTAGACATTAACTTTCCCTGTCGGTATGATTCTGTCAGATTTTAAAAGTGGTACATTGTTTTGCATAGAAATTTGGTGTTTTATATTGTAGGCCTGTAATTCTTAGGAATAACTCACTTAAATATTTCCAAACAAGAGTCTATTAGACACCCCGGGTATGATAAAGTTTGAAACACAAAAATATAAATTATAATATAATAAATAAAATATTATAAATAATTACAAAAACGAATAATATAATAATAAATTTAATTCAATAATGGAATCAAACCAAAAACACTGATATTTGATCAAAAAAGGTTGCAAAATTACTAAATCACTGAAATACTAGACAGTTTAGTAAACATCCCGGGTATGATATATTTTGAAACATGGGACAGCACAAAGTCCGACGTCACAGCCAGGACAATGGAACCTGGTTTGCTTGTGGATTTTCATTCCGTTGTCATCTCTCTTTGAACAACAAACCACATACATCCTTGTTGGTGCTGATTTTTTTTCAGTTGGTGGTATGTAGTCCATAAAGTGACGACCAGTTAGGCGTTCCGGATTGACAACACCAACAGCACGACGTCCAGATCTGTTTGTTCACAGCCATTGATGGTGTTTGGTGTTTGACAAAGTTGCATTCTGCAACTCTCCAAATAAAGTCAGCATGAACCACAGGCTTGCCACTCTTTTTTTTTTTTTTTTAGCAGAATGTAGGCATTCCATAAACGTTGCTCCAAAAGATGCCTGAAGATCTTTTTGTAGGATTTTTTGTTGTTTGCACATTGCAGCATAAAATATCATTGCTTGGTCAGCTTTGTCGACACCTCCCATGGTGTTATTATAGTCAAGCACTATGTGTTCATTATGTCTTTCCCACCTTTCATGTGTACCATAACAGTGGCAGTGTTATGCATTGTACTCATTAGGCACACATCTTTTTTGTCACGCCATCGCAGTGCCATTATTTTGCCTTTCTGCCAGGCAACTATTTCTCCCGTCTTTAGCTTCTTTTTGCCAAACATTGGCGGCAGGTCGCGCCGGTTAGCCCCAACAGTTCCATAGGCGCCTATTTTATTTTGTAATAGAAACTCATAAAGAGAGGTGTAAAAGTTGTCTGTAGTTACACAATAGCCCTGATTTAGTAATGGCTCAATGGGGCAAAGAACAGCAGATGTTGCCATTCCATAGCGGCTGTATTTTTGGTCGAATTTTGTCCCTTTTCCTGTGTATAGGATGGAATTCCATATGTAGCCAGTTGCTGATTCGCAAAGCATGAACGATTTTACGCCAAATTGTGCTCTATTTGATGCAATGTACTGTATCCAGCTGAGCCTTCCTTCATAGGCCATTAGACTTTTATCTATGCTGATGTCCCTATCTAGCACATAGCTTCGTTGGAATTTTTTTTGAATTATTTGGGATACTTCCCAATTTTTTTTCAGTTTGGGTGCAGGATGAGTGGTTTCATCAAATTCCTCATTGTTCTCAAAATGCAAAAATGTCATTATGAGGGAAAATTTGTATTCCGACATGACCGTGCCAAAGAATGGAGTGGCAAGCAATTTGTTTATTATCCAATACCACTTCTGCATCGGTTTCCCCATCACTCCCTGAAGAATTATTAGGCCCAGAAACTTCCAAATGTCCTCTTTGGTCACTGGTTCCCACTTTCTACTTCTTGAAAACCTCAGATGATCAGTAGCTGGTTTGTCTCGGTAATGATTTTTTCAATCACCTCATCGGTCAAAAAAAGTTGGAGGTACGCCAGGGGGTTGTCATCCTCAATGTCCTCTTTCATACCGGGTGCTCCAGTAAACGGGAATCTTGGGGGCGCTGCGTGATCCGTATCACAGTCAATAGAGCACCAAGTGCGCATCTCACTGAGCTTAGGCACAGGATCGTCACTTCCATCACTTTCCGTTTCTGATGACGAAGAACCCCACGACTCACTATCACTCCAATCTTCAAGCGATTCTAAGTCGCTATCCTCTAGCTGGTCCAAAAGCGCTTTGGATGAT
This sequence comes from Glandirana rugosa, assembly GCA_018402905.1. Classification (NCBI taxonomy): domain Eukaryota; kingdom Metazoa; phylum Chordata; class Amphibia; order Anura; family Ranidae; genus Glandirana; species Glandirana rugosa. The sequence continues at coordinate 1,503,658 of BLSH010462490.1, read as the reverse complement.
ATAGAAGGACGCTTTTTGGATGCCATGGACGCTCTCAGTTTTCCAGGCACAAAGAACACTGCAGGTGCAGGCAGGGCACTGGACAAAGCACTGGGGGCAAATCTAAGGTAAACTGATTTAATACATTAAAGCAATCAACAGATTACAATGTATTCTGAATTTGTTTGTTTTTGTAACTTTTTGAAATTCCCGCCGGCTCCGCCCCCATGCATTGCGGCGCTCGCGGGGAAAGGAGCCTGGATCCTATATGCATCGGCCGGAGGATCCGGCCGGGAGACACCGCCGAAGGACATCACGGAATCGCAGGGACAGGGTAAGTACATCCTGTGGCATTTAACAAAGTAATCCCGAGTGTGGCTTGTGGTTACCGCTTTTGGCACTGAAAATTAACCCCGAGCCACAGAGGAATACCGCCAGGGAGGTTAATGGCTGTGTGTTGAGTTATTTTGAGGGGGCAGCAAATTTACACTGTTATACAAGCTGTACACTCACTACTTTACATTGTAGCAAAGTGTCATTTCTTCAGTGTTGTCAAAGTGAAAAGATATAATAAAATATTTACAAAAATGTGAGGGGTGTACTCGCTTTTGTAAGATACTGTATATATATATATATATATATATTAGGGTTATAGATTTTCCATATGGTTGTATATATTTTATTGTTATTTCTTTGTTTTTAACCACCTCCATACTGGACACCGGACACTTTCACCCCTTCCCTTTCTACGCAGGCCATTTTCAGTTTTTCAGCACTATCATAGTTTGAATGACAATTACTCATTCATGCAACACTGTACCCAATTTAAAGTGATACTAAAGGTTGCCATTTTTTTTTTTAAATAACAAACATGTTATACTTACCATAGTACATAATTCAGCACAGATAAACTAAAATTAATTGAAAGCAGCTGTACACTACAAGGAAAATACCAAATCTTGAAAACATCCATAAAAATTGGAAGTGCATCGCTAAAAATGACACACTCAAAATAAGTAGTCCATGTAATAATTCATGCAGAAATAATCCACAGTGAGACTCCTCTGTGCGGTAAGTGCAGGCAGGTCGAACAGTGCGTATACTGGTAGTGCAGAAGATCCCATCCACCATTAACACTCCAAGCCTCTCACCTCACTGATCCGACCCTGTTCGGATCATACAGCATCTAACACCCTCCAATTCTCCAGATAACGATCACTCCAATTTACTGGTTCAAAAGGAGACACCCAACCAGGATACTCTCCGGTCCTTCAGGGAGAGCCGGCTTCCATATAGAATGAGAGGCTCCAGACCGTATATATATAAAAAAGGAGTAGGGGATCTAGTGCTCACCATTTCAATATTTATTAAAACTCAATATAAAAAAAACACACTTGCATGGCACGGCACTTATAACTAAGTGCAAGCATATGAACGTGGGTACATCTAGTCAGTCAAACCATGTACACATAAAATCAGAGCCTCCAATGGATACATTCGACTGAACTCCTCTCAGATGGACGCGGGTGACGTCATGCGTGACTCCTCCCCCTTGTACGCCTTATACTCACCTCCTCTGTGCAGTGGGTTTGCACATAGTGGCCAGACTCCTCCTCTTCTGGGGTCCCTCGGCAGTGATCTTGTCTCCTCCCCTGCATCGAGCACCTGTCAGGGAAGCACTTTCCCTGGTGGTCACCCGTGTGGGCGTGCTTCTGAGTCCTCAGCCCCACCCCCGGCTCCTGTGTCACTGGACTTGATTGACAGCAGCGGGAGCCTATGGCTCCTCTGCTATCAATCCATCCAATGAGGTCCGGAGTTGGCAGCTAGAGGGACAAGGCTCGTCCGTGGCGCGGGATCGGTTCGGGCTCAGGTAAGTAGAGGGAGGCTCGGGGGGGGGGGGGGCTGCTGCACTAAAAAGGTTTTCACCTTAATACATATGCATTAAGGTGAAAAACCAGGAGACTTTACAACCCCTTTAAATTTTATCATTTTTTGAGACAGATAGAGCTTTCTTTTGGTGCTAATTAATCATCCTGGGATTTAATTTTTTTGCTATATAAACAAAAAAATACTAAAGATGTTGAAAAAAAACATTTTGTTTTAGTTTCTGTTATAAAATTTTGCAAATAAATAATCTTTCTTCATAAATTTAGCCCAAATGTATTATGCTACATTTTTTTTATATAAATAACCCAAATCAGTGTATTTTATTTAGTTTGTGTGAAAGTTATAGAGTCTACAATCTACGGTGCTGATATTTGAAAGTTGTCCAATCCTGATGGCCTGTCTCAGTTCTTGAGGCCCTAAAATGCCAGGACAGTACAAATAACCCCAAAAGGACCCTTTTTCTGAATGTAAACAGTCTCCAGAACAGTACAAATGCACACCAAATGACCACTTTTTTGGAAAGTATACAGTCCAAGGTATTTAGTAAGTGAGCTTTTTGAAATTGTATTTTTTGTCACAATTTTTTGGAAAATTAAGAAATTAAATAAAATTAGTTATTGTTTTTTTTCTTACAAAGTTGTAGCCTACTATGCCCAGGCTCCGGCAATTGTCCCTATGCGCAGCTAACTGTTCAGTGTTCAGCTAAATGTAAACAGCAACGTCCGCTTTCTGCCCACCATTAGTTTAATAGGGCTGAGCGGCTGCTGCTGATCGCATAACCCACTCATTCCAGCAGCAAGAATCAGCAATTTTTTGTGGCAGGAATCCGGCAGCTACACTAACCTGGCCTTGTGAAAGGGGCCTAACTGGTGTGTTGGTGATCAGGGATACCAAGTGGGCAAAGGTGAGTATGGACACTAACTAGTGAGAGTATGTACAAAATAAATACATATATATATAATTGTGTTTACAATTTTTATTGTAATTACCTTATAAGTCTTATTATTATTATTATTTTTTTTTTAATATTGATCTGGATTCTTTTTCTTCTTACACTGTGATTGCTTGTTACAGTGATGATCACTGTAACAGCTATCATTTTAACTGTCATGAATGGCTTTCATTCATGACTCTTGTTTTACTCTTGTTTACTATTAGTAATTAATATTGTGATGCTGTGATTGACTACAGCTATCACATGGTACATGGCCGCTGTGATTGACGCGGTACACCATGTGATCACTGTGACCAATCACAGAGATCACAATAGTAAATTATGAATTATTATAGTAAATTATGAATCACGAATGGCTGAAATTTATAACAATTACTTTTATTTTGGTGAGCATGTGATTGCTGTGATTGGTGGCCCCCAAATTCCATGAGAAAATTATTCTGCACTGTGCTAGTATCTATTTAAGAGATTTTGAATACTGACCGCTCTCAGGATTTTGCCAGAATGTTTGTGACTTCTGCTGTGCAAAAAACAGGCGTAGGTTAAGTAAATTTACCTTCTTACACTTTAATATGGTAATTTAATATGGGGATGGGGCCTTTTGTAATAAGCAGTCCTTGTTTTTTTAGTGAAAAGGCTATTAGGACTGTTTTAAGTGATGAAAAGTAGGACTTTTTTTTTTAAAAAAAGCACAGTTTGTGTATTATGGGATTAATTTACTAAAAGCAAATTCACTGTGTACTTTGCAAAGTGTAGTTGCACTCTGCAGGTGCAAATGCTTCAGAGTTTTGTAAATGAGAAAGAGCTCTGCTGACTTCCATCATCCAATCATGTGCAAGCAAAAATGTGTTTTTTTTTTTTTTTTTCCTTGCATGTGATTGGCTATTCTTTGCATTGTGAAGCTTTACCTAAAAGGTAATGTGTTAATCATTTTGGTGGCAGGATTTTTTTTTCATTTATTTAGGTTTTCACTTGCAGTAGAAATTATATTTTATTGCAATTCATGTTCAGTAAGAGAAGCCTGCAATGAGTACATTTCAAATGTGTTAAATGAGGCTGGCTAGGCAGAGAACAGAAGAAGTACTCAAAGTCATTGCTGTAATTATCATTTTGACCTCAGATTTGTAAGCTCAAGCCTAAGAATGAACAAATGTTGCTGCAAGCATAATTCTATATTAGGTAACAAGGAATTATCACGCCAAATGTCAAACTTATGTATTTAGCGAAAGTTCAGTGTGAATTATATCAGCTTAGACCTTACAACTAAGGGTGTGCTCACTTGGAAGGTGACCCCAATAACCCAAAACAGCCCCTCCATAAGATAATATATAAAACCCAGTCACTGACTAATGAAGAAAATAGTAAGCAGAGTATCAATTCAAAAATGCCATAAACAGTTCGTCACATATATACAGCATCTACGTTGTACTAGAAAGGACCATACAAATAACATGAATAAACTATGAATTAAGAAATATATATTCAATTATACAGATCTTAACCAGTTCAGATCTGCGCTATAGCCGAAAGACAGCTACAGCGTGGAACTCTCGCGGCCGCCGCACACTGCGTGGGGGCGTGCCCCCGGGTCAGGTGGACTCGATGTCTGCCGGAGACCCACGAATACCTGTTAGAGCTGCTAAACGGGGAACCGCCAATGTAAACACGGCGGTTCTCCGTTCTGTGAACGGGGACATAGCAGATCTACTGATCCCTGTCACTGGGATCAGTTAGATCTGTTATGTCCCGGCCAGCCCAGCCCCCATACAGTAAGAACACATGCAGGGAACACAATTAACCCCTTCGTGTTAACCCCTTCCCTGCCAATGACATTTATACAGTAATCAGTGGACATTTACATTTCTGATCGCTGTATAAATGTCATTGGTGCCAAAAAAGTGTCAAAAATGTCCGACAAGTCCACTGCAATATCACAGTCACGATAAAAATCGCAGATCGCCGCCATTACCAGCAAAAAATAAATAATTAATAAAAACACCATAAATCAATTCCCATAGTTTGTAGATGCAATAACTTTTACGCATACCAATTAATATGCGCCGATTGCGATTTTTTTACCAAAAATATGTAGAAGAATATATATCGGACAAAACTTATGAATAATTTTCTTTTTTATATTTTTTTTTTGGATATTTAATATAGCAAAAAGTAAAAAATATTATTCTTTTTTCAAAATCATCGCTCTTTGCTTGTTTATAGCGCAAAAAATAAAAAACGCAGAGGTGATCAAATACCACCAAAAGAAAGCTATATTTGTGGCAAAAAAATATGATAAAAATGTTGTTTGGGTACAACGTCGCACGACCACGCAGTTGTCATTCAAAATGCAACAGCGCCCAAAGCCGAAACTTGATCTGGGCAGGAGGGGGTTTAAGTGCCCAGTAAGCAAGTGGTTACTACTAGGACAAAGCATGCATTTTATTATCTTTGTTTAAAAAGGTCATAAACCCTTACATATACCCAGTAAAGGGACTGGCCTCAGGTGATGCAAAGAGATTAAACAAAACCTCCTACATATTTATCTGCAGTCTTCTCTTCTCTACATTTCTTATAAGTTCAGAATTTATAAAGTTTATTTAAACTGTCAAAAAAAGGGGCAGAGAGCAGAAATTATACTCTGCAGAGCTCAGTGAGGAGAGTTCTGGAAGCTGATTGGAGGGAAGGGACACACCCCCCCCCCCCTTCACACAGCACACAGGACAGAGCTGAGGCTGTCATTCAGTTGGAGATCCCTCCCCGTCACCATTTTTCTGTTGGTGTCACGAAAACATGTCAGAAGTGATTCATGCTGATCACAAAAGAACAAAGCAGCAGACAGAAATGACACTTAGGGGTTGATTTACTAAAACTGGAGAATGTAACATCTGGTGCAGCTGTGCATGGTAGCCAATCAGCTTCTAACTTCAGTTGTTCAATTAAGCTTTGGCAATCAAACCTGGAAGCTGATTGTTTTCTATGCAGAGCTGCACCAGGTTTTACACTCTCCAATTTTAGCAAATCAACCCCTTAATACTCTTGACTGAAACACACTATAGACGAATATGCTTTGTTTAGATTTCATATCTGTGGTTTACAACCACTTTAAAGTGATATTAACCACTTGACCACTGGGCACTTAAACCCCCTTAAAGCGGTTGTCTACCCTCTATACACAGGTTTACCTACAGGTAAGCCTATAATAAGGCTTACCTGAAGGTAAAATGAGTATCTCCTAAACCTGTACGTCACGGCCCATGCGTAGTAATGTCCCAGCTGTCCCAGCCGGAAGGTCCGCCGGAACGATAGGCTCCCACGCTCATGCGCGGGAGTGACGTCTCACAGCTCCGGGGAGTCACAGCGTCAGAGCGGCGAACCTGGAAGAATCCCCACAGGGAAGATGTCCTCTCCCTCTGCAGGCACCGGGCAGCCCTGCAGGAGCTTCGTTCTGAGCTCATTATGCTTTTCCCTTGCAGGTTTTTTTTTTTGTTAGGGTAGACAACTGCTTTAATAACCAGACCAATTTTCAGCTTTGAGTGCTCTCACAATTTCAATGACAATTACTCAGTCATGCAACACTGTACCCAAAATAATTTTTTGTCCTTTTTTACACAGAGCTTTCTTTTGATGGTATTTAACCCCTTCCTTACCGGCGCATAGTAATAATACGCTGGCAAGCTGCACTCCCAAATCCGGGGTGGATGACGTCCTCCCGTTTTCGCCGCTCTGCGGGCCCCCAGGGGCCGCATGGTGGCGATCGGGGATCCGCTATGTCCCTCAGGACCCCGGCCTTCCATGATCGGGGTAAAGAGCCAATGAAATTGGCTCTTTACCACGTGACCGGCTGTGTCCTATCACAGCCGGTCACTTCCGACAATAACAAACAGTGGCGTGCACGGCGCTCGTGCGTGCCCCCGGGGGCGTGCAGCGCGGCGATCGGAGTTTGGGCTTGTCCCTCGAACAAAGCCCAACCCCGATCAGGGTAAAGAGCCAATGATATTGGCTCTTTACCACATGACCGACTGTGTCCAATCACAGCCGGTCAGAGAATGACAAGGATCCGCAGTAACGAGCTGTTACCGGGTTCTCCTCTTCACACACCGATCGTGTGTGAGGAGGAGATATCGGTAACAGCTCGTTACCGCTTACTGTGTGCACCAATCACACTGATTGCCCCCTCAGTAGTAAAGAGTACCTGTCACCACCCGATCAAAGTACCTGTCACAGCCCATCAGAGTACCTGTCACCTTCCCATCAGAGTACCTGTCACCTGCCCATCAAAGTACCCGAGTACCTGTCATCTGCCCATCAAAGTACCCGAGTACCTGTCAGCTGCCCATCAAAGTACCAGAATACCTGTCACCTGCCCATCAGAGTACCTGAGTACCTGTCACCTGCCCATCTGAGTACCCGATTACCTGTCACCAGCCCATCAGAGTACCCGAGTACCTGTCATCAACCCATCAGAGTACCCGAGTACCTGTCACCAGCCCATCAGAGTACCCGAGTACCTGTCACCAGCTCATCAGAGTACCCGAGTACTTGCCTCCAGCCCATCAGAGTACCCAAGCACCTGTCATCAACCCATCTGAGTACCCGAGTACCTGTCACCAGCCCATCTGAGTAACTGAGTACCTGTCACCAACCCATCTGAGTACCCGAGTACCTGTCACCAACCCATCTGAGTACCCGAGTACCTGCCACCAGCCCATCTCAGTACCCGAGTACCTGTCATCAACCCATCTGAGTTCCCGAGTACCTGTCACCAGCCCATGAGAGTACCTGAGTACTTGTCACCAGCCCATCAGAGTACTCAAGTACCTGTCACTAGCTCATTACAGTACCCGAGTACCTGTCACCAGCCCATGAAAGTACCCGAGTACCTGTCACCAGCCCATCAGAGTACCCGGGTACTTGTCACCATCCCATCTGAGTACCCAAGCACCTGTCACCAACCCATCAGAGTACCCGAGCACCTGTCACCATCTCATCAGAGTACCCGAGTACCTGTTGCCAACCCATCAGAAACCCTAATACCAACCCTTTTGAGTGCACGAGTACCTGTCACCAGCTCATCAGAGTACCCGAGTACCTGTCACAAGCCCATCAGAGTACCTGGGTACCTGTTACCAGCCCATCCGAGTACCTGTCACCAGCCCATCAGAGTACCCGAGTACCTGTCACCAGTCCATCTGAGTACCAGTCACTAGCCTATCTGAGTACCCTAGTTCTTGTCACTAGCCCATCTGAGTACCCTAGTACCTGTCACTAGCCCATCTGAGTATCCAAGTACCTGTCACTAGCCCATCTGAGTACCCGAGTACCTGTCACCAGCCCATCTGAGAACCGAACACCTGTCACTAGACCATCAGAGTACCCGAGTACCTGTCGCCAACCCATCAGATTACCCGTGTACCTGTCACCAACCCATCACAGTAACCGAGTACCTGTCATCAGCCCATCAGAGTACCTGAGTACCTGTCACCAGCCCATCAGAGTACCTGAGTACCTGTCACCAACCCACCAGAGTACCCGAGCACATGTCATCAACCCATCAGTGTACCCGAGTACCTGTCACCAGCTCATCAGAGTAACCGACTACCTGTCACTAGCCCATCTGAGTACCCTAGTACCTGTCACTAGCCCATCTGAGTAACCTAGTACCTGGCACCAGACCATCTGAGTACCCGAGTACCTGTCACCAGCCCATCAGAGTACCCAAGAACTTTTCACCAGCCCATCAGAGTACTTGAGTACCTTTTACGAGCCCATCAGAGTACCCGAGTACCTTTTACTAATCCATCAGAGTACCTGAGTACCTATCTGCAGCCCATAAGAGTACCAGAATACGTATCTGCAGCCCATGCCTCATAAAATATACATTGGGGTGTTTGCTTTCCAAACTGGGGTAATTTTGTGGGTAATTCCACTGTCCTGGTGCTGCAGGACCTTCAAAAATGTGATAGGTAGGAATGAAATCAGATGTGTAATTTATGCTCCTAGCACGCCTGAAGGTACTACTTCGATGCTGGACCTCTGTATGTGGCAGGTTGTGTAAAAGTCTCACACATGTGGCATCGCCATACTCGGGACGAGTAGCAGAATATGTTTTGGGGTGTCATTTTTGCTATGTACATGCTATGTGTTAGAAATATCATATAAATTGACAACTTTGTGTAAAAAAAAAAAAAGTTTTCATTGTCTTTCCACATTTTCTGAAGACTTGTGGAAAAAAATGAACCATACAAAAGACTCATAATGCCTCATAGAATATACGTTGGGGTGTTTGCTTTCCAAAATTGGGTCATTTTGTGAGCAATTCCACTGTCCTGGTGCTCCAGGACCTTCAAAAGTGTAATAGGTCATTAGGATATTTTATGTGTAATTTATGCTCCTAGAACGCATGATGGTACTCCCTGCATGTTGGACCTCTCTATGTGGCTAGGCTGTGTAAAATTCTCACACATGTGGTATCGCCATACTCGGGACGAACAGCAGAATGTATTTTGGGGGGTAATTTTTGCTATGTACATGCTATGTGTTAGAAATATCTTATAAATTGACCACTTTGTGTAAAAATAAAAGAGTTTTTATTTTCTTTCCACGTTTTTCAAAGACTTAACCATACAAAGACTCATAATGCTTAATATACGTTGGAGTGTTTGCTTTCCAAAATGGGGTCATTTTGTGGGCAATTCCATTGTCCTGTTGCTCCAGGGCCTTCAAAAGTGTAATAGGTGGTTCAGAAATGAGATGTGTAGTTTATGCTCGTAGAACGCCTAAAGGTGCTACTTCAATGTTGGGTCTCTGTATGTGACCAAGCTGTGTAAAAGTCTCAAACATGTGGTATCGCCATACTCAGGAGGAGTAGCAGAATGTATTTTGGGATTGTCATTTTTGCTATGTACATGCTATGTTTTGGAAATACCTTATAAATTGACAACTTTGTGTTAAAAAAAATGCATTTTCATTTTTCTCCCCACATTTTCCAACAACTTCTGAAAAAAAATGAACCGTTCAAAAGACTCATTATGCCTCATAGATTATACGATAGGGTGTTTGCTTTCCAAAATGGGGTTATTTTGTGGACAATTCCATTGTCCTGGTGCTCCAGGGCCTTCAAAAGTGTAATAGGTGACTGAGAAATGAGATGTGTAATTTATGCTCGTAGAACGCCTGAAGGTGCTACTTCAATGTTAGACCTTTGTATGTGGCCAGTCTGTGTAAAAGTCTCACACATGGGGTATCGCCATACTCAGGAGGAGTAGCAGAATGTATTTTGGGCTGTCATTGCAAGTATGCATATGCTGTGTGTGAGAAATAACTTGTTTAACAATTTTGTGTAAAAAAAAAAAAAATTCTTCATTTTGCAAAGAATTGTGGGAAAAAAATGACAACTTCAAAAAACTCACCATGCACCTTACTAAATACCTTGCAATGTCTACTTTCCAAAAAGGGGTAATTTGGGGGGTATTTGTAATTTCCTGGCTTGTTAGGGTCTTAAGAAATGAGATAGGTGGTCAGTACATCAGGTGTGATCAATTTTCAATGATTTGCACCATAGCTTGTAGACTCTATAACTTTCACAGAGAATAAATAATATCCACTAATTTGGGTTATTTTTACCAAAGATATGTAGCAGTATAAATGATGGCCCAAATGTATGAAGAAAAACAACTTTTTTGCAAAATTTTTCAATACAAACTAAAAAAAGGTGCTTTTTTTCAAAATTTTCACTACTTTTTCGCTTATATTGAAAAAAATAAAAAACCCAGCAGTGATTATATACCACCAAAAGAAATCTCTATTTGTGAGAAAAAAATGATAAAAATTTTGTTTGGGAAAAATGCAGCATGACTGAGTAATTGTCATTTAAAGTGTGAGAGCACTGAAAGCTGAAAATTGGTCTGGGAAGGAAGGGGGTGTAAGTGTCCTGTATGGAAGTGGTTAATCACCAGTGGGTTTTTTATTTTTTGCGCTATAAATGAAAAAAAGACTGAAAACTCTGTAAAAAAATGCATTTTCTTTTTTTCTGTTAAAAATTTAGCAAATTAGTAATTTTTCTTCATAAATTTTTGTCAAAGTCTATACTGCTACATATCTTTGGTAAAAATAACCCAAGTAATTGTATATTATTTGGTCTTTGTGAATGTTATAGAGTCTACAAGCTATGGTGCCAATCACTGAAAATTGATCCCACCTGATGCACTGACGGCCTAATTTCTTGAGACACTAACAAGCCAGGAAAGTAAAAATATCCCCCAAATGACCACTTTTTGGAAAGTAGACGTTCCAAAGTATTTAGTAAGAGGCATGGAGTTTTTTGAAGTTGGCATTTTTACCCACAACTATTTGCAAAATGAAGATTTTTTTTTTCACAAAATTGTCATATTAACAGGTTATTTCTCACACACACCATATACATACCACAAATTACACCCCAAAATACATTGTACTACTCCTCCTGAGTATGGTGATACCACGTGTGAGACTCTTACACAGCTTGGCCACATACAGAGGCCCAACATGCAGGGAGCACCATCAGGCGTTCTAGGAGCATAAATTACACATCTCATTTCCTGACTACCTCTTTCTCTTTTGAAGGTCCTGGAGCACCAGGACAATGGAAACACCCACAAAAAAATTACCACATTTTGGAAAGTAAACACCCCAACGTATATTCTAGGAGGCATAATGAGTCTTTGAACGTCATTTTTTTCTACAAGTTTTTGTAAAATGTGGAAAGAAAATGAAAATGCATTTTTTTTTACACAAAGTTGTCGATTTATACAGTATTTCTAACATGTAGCATGCACATAGCAAAAATTACACCTCAAAATATAATCTGCTACTCGTCCTGAGTTTGGCGATACCCCATGTGTGAGACTTTTCCACAGCCTGGCCACATACAGAGGCCCAACATGCAGGGAGCACTGTCAGGTGTTCTAGGGGCATACATTTCAAATCTAATTTGACTACCTATTACACTATTGTGAGGCACTGTGGTGGCACGGATGGGTACTGTAGTGGCACTGATGGGCACTGTAGTGGCATGAATGTGGCACGGATGAGAACTGATGTGGCATGTATGAGCATAAATGAGCCGCGGATGGGGATGGCTGAGCACGGATGGGGATGACTGAGCATGGATGGAGATAACTGAGCATGGATGGGAATGGCTGAGCACGGATGGGGATGACTGAAAACGGATGGGGACGACTGAGCACCGATGGGATGGCTGAGCATGGATGGGGATGACTGAGCACATATGGGGATGACTGAGCACGGATGCGGATGACTGAGCATGGATGGGTATGACTAAGCACAGATGGGGATGGCTGAGCACAGATGGTGATGGCTGAGCACGGATGGGGATGACTGAGCACGGATGGGTATGACTGAGCATGGATGGGGATGGCTGAGCATAGATGGGGATGACTGAGCATGGATGGGGATGGCTGAGCACGGATGGGGAAGAATGAGCATGGATTGGGATGACTGAACACGGATAGGGGTGACTGAGCACGGAAGGGGATGGCTGAGCACAGATGGGGATGACTGAGCACGGATGGGGATGACTGAGCACGGATGGGGATGACTGAGCATGGATGGGGATGACTAAGCATGGATGGGGATGACTGAGCACCAATGGGATGGCTGAACAAGATGGGAATGACTGAGCACAGATGGGGATGACTGAGCATGGCTGGATGGGTGAGCATGGATGAGGCTGGATGACTGAGCATGGATGGGGCGATTCTGGGAAGATGTCACTGTCACGTCACTGAATAAAAGTTGCACCAGAATTCAGCTCATGATGATCCGACCTGCGGTGCGACTTGTGTGCTGAGGATCTCGAAGGGCAACCCCGCAAAAATGAAAAAAAAAATTGCGTGGGGGTTCCCCCCCCAAGGCGATACCAGACCCCAGTCTGGTATGGATTTTAAGGGGAACCCTGCGCCAACATTTAAAAAAAAATAGCATGGGGTCCCACCCAATATCCATACCAGACCCTTACCTGAGCATGCAGCCTAGCAGGCCAGGAAAGGGGGTTGGGATGAGTGAGCGCCTCCCCCCTCCTGGACCATACCAGGCCACATGCCCTCAACATAGGTGGGGGCACAAGGGCCCCCCACCCCAAAGCACGTTGCCCCCATGTTGATGGGGACAAGAGCCTCTTCCTGACAACCCTGGCTGGTGGATGTCGGTGTCTGCGGGCGGGGGCTTAGCAGAATCTGGAAGCCCCCTTTAACAATGGGGCCCCCAGATGCCGGCCCCCAAACCCTATGTGAATGAGTATGGGGTACATTGTACCCCTAACCATTCACCTAAAAAAAGTGTTTAAAAAAACACACTACACAGCTTTTTAAAGTATTTTATTAAATCAGCTCCAGCATCTTCTCCCTCCGATTTCTTCTCCCCTCTCCGGCGTCTTCTTTCTTCTGCTCTTTTTCGGGGTCTTCTTTCTTCTGAGGGGTCCTCTTTCTTCTACTCTTTTGCCTTGTCTTCGGTCTTCTTGTGACGTCATATGGGGGTGGGGCCAATAAAACACCCATCCCCCATGTTGAGGGCATGTGGCCTGGGATGGTTTAAAAAAATTTGGCGTGGGGTTCCCCATAAAATCCATACCAGACCTAAGTGTCTGGTATCCTCTTGGGGGGAAACCCTACGCATTTTTTTTTCCATTTTTGGACTTCTGGTGCGACTTCTATTCAAATCAATGGGCTCCCATTGGGAACCATTGATTTTGAATAGAGACAACGTTAAGCCGTGTTTTTGCGGGTTTTTACAGCTCAAAAACACCCCAGACAAAAACAGTTGATAACAGCCTATGTGTGCATGAACACATAGAGGTTGATTTACTAAAGCTTGAAAGTGCAAAATTTGGTGCAGCTCCACACAGAAACCAATCAGCTTCAAGGTTTTATTGTCAAAGCTTGATTGAACAAGCTGAGGTTAGAAGCTGATTGGCTAGCATACACAGCTGCACCAGTTTTTGCACTCTCCAGCTTTAGTAAATCAACCCCCATAGGATAACATGATGAGGAGTTTATTGACTGTAGAAAAAAATGTCTGCAGCTAAAAACAGCAACTGTAAAAACGTCAAAAAATGTTCTGTGTGCATGAGGCCTTATGTTTACTCATTACACTCATTACATTGTGCTAATGACACCTGAAATGATCCTTTCACTGCATGAGGCAAACAATTACTAAAGTTAGAAGTAATAGTCAAGATGGCACTCAGCTACAACTTTGAAAATCTGCAAATCCCATAGGCAACAGCTTCAAAAACAGGCAGATCCTATCTATGACAGGTCTAATATTGCTTTATACTTTGCCACAATTAACACTAAGTCCCTTTGAAGTGAATAATATTAGATTAAATTAGACTGCAATAAAAGCAGAGACTGCAAAAATGATAGTTAATATGTTCACTTGCAATAAGTCTATGCCCTCAATCTCAAATGTCTGCAATGTAAATATTTTATTACATTCAATAGACTTCAGAAATTCGAAGCAACTTGCTTTTGAGAGGCACAAGCAATATAAAATATAATTAAAGTGACCTCGTATGACATTTCAAAGGATTTGCGAACCTGAAAGTTTAAAGATCTGCTGCTATGCAATCTATTACCTGAAACACTTGGGAGAATTAGAAATAATTGGGCTGTAATTCCACGTATGATTTTTGAAATCTTTTATATAACAGAGTTATGCAAGATCCTAAATAGGCACTGTTAAAGATCACAAATATGTGGGAGTACAAGCATGGGAAACAGACAATAATTGTAATTAATGCCACAAGATTTTCCCTTTTACAACAAAGGATAGCCAATCAGGCTACGATAAGAGTTAAAATGAACCAAAAAGCCATTGACTAGAAAACTATACAATACAGTTTTACCTTCTTAAAGTATACATAATCATTAAAAATAAGCAACCGGGTAAAAGAAGAGTATTAATACCTTTCCTTTTGATTTTTATTCTCTAGCAGGAATATACCACCTGAAGGATTATAAGGCACTATTAAACCCAAAACCAAAAATGCAATATATTGCAGATTACCAATCATTAGATGTGGTTGCTGCATTCGTTTTTCTTAAGCTTTTTCCCTTTGATCTCACCTGGTAATCTGGCCAATAACACACCTCCTGCATTAGTGTCCCCATTCTGGATGAAGGAGCAATAAGGGGCACCTTTGGACAGCAGCATTGTTAGTGTGTGTGTGGGGGGGGGGGGCAGGGAGTGTTACATTACACTAACAAATTGAAGCCAAACTCCAGATCAAACTGCAGTTACACAAGCACTTAGATCATTTTTTTTTTCTTTAAGGATAAAGGTTTTACATATATAAATAAAAACTGATCATTATAAGCATCCCTGATATATTTGCAGGAGAATTTGTTCTGTTGGAAAGCAAGAGACTTACTGGCTGGATTACTAGATGAAAATAAATAGACATGTGCAATTTGTTTCCTTCCAAATTCGTTTTTTCGTCAAAATTCGGCATATTCGTTTATTTGGAAGCATCCGAATGAACGAAAGACTATTTGGCAAATTATTTTCGAAAACGAAAATCTGAAAATTCCAAAATCAGAAAGAATGAAAATAAAAATGAAAATCCAAAAGAACGAAAAACATTCAGATAATTTTATTTTTCATATTTTCTATTAACCAGTATTATAGGTTTTTTATTATTATTAATATTTATTAATAATAAATACTACTACTACTAATAATAAAAACAATAATAATAGTTATAAACTAGTAAATTATAGGTATTGGATTTTCCTTTCAAATTTGGCTAACTGCTAGTGAACGTAATGAATACAAATTTATTCGAAGTTACGAATTATCCGAAATAACGAATGCCGCATCTAAACGAATGGAACGTAACAAATACAAATGAATCCAAAGTTACAATTTTATCGAAATAACGAATACTGCATCTATGCGAATGGAACGTAACGAATTTGAATGCTTTCAAAGTTCCGATATATCGAAATAACGGATGCCAATCATAACGAATGATCCGATAAATGGAAAAAAAAAACGAATGATATGAAAACTAAAAAAGACAATTTTTTCGGCAGTGCACATGTCTAAAAATAAAGGAAATAAAGCCTAACAAAGAAAACAAATGCAGCCATCACATCTAAGAATTGGTAAGCTGCAATATAATAAATGTTTGCTTTTAGGTTTAATGCCACTTTAAGCATAACTTCTGGATGTGTTGAATGCCTGCATCTCCCACTTCATTCTATGGTTCTGCCCATCAGCCACGTGTGCATATCTCATCAACAAATGGCAGCACTGACACGTCCATCAATCCCATCCATCTACGGTCCACGGTTGTGTAGGTCTTCAATACGAATTTCACCGTAATTTGGATTTTCGTTTGTAAATAATATAACGTCGAATGGTTAAGAATCTACACTACCGACGTAAACAAAAGAAACAATCCGAAATAAAGGAAATAAAAATCTGTACACGTGACGGCTTTTTTAACAGAAAAAATCAAAAGTATAGTAAGCAAAAAAAAAAGGTAAATAGCCTAGTAAGCAATACTAACCGTAGGCAATAAAGCTATATAGCCTTGAAACTTTCGTAAGTTTAAG
>BLSH010462490.1:1477120-1487211 GCA_018402905.1 Glandirana rugosa | reverse complement strand
TGAATTGCATGACAAACAAAGGTAAGGCTGACCAATGACTGAAGAACAATACTCAGAGTGTGTTATTGAACAGTAGGAAGATCAAACTGCAAAAAAATTCTGACAAAATAGGCAAAAGAAATGCATAATGAAGCTGAGGCTTTTCTTCACAGCACACAGTAGAGCTGCACGATTCTGGCTAAAATGAGAATCACAATTTTTTTGCTTAGAATAAAGATCACAATTCTAGCGGTGTAACATCATCTTTCACATTATACAAAAAAATTGGTTTAACTTTACTGTTTAGGTTTTTTTAATTCATTAACCGGTTCCACACCGCGCGCAGTATATTTACTGCGACAGTGTGGACGCTGGGCGTGAATCACCGTAAAAAGGCGGCGATCTGCGGGTGGGCGCTAGGGGGCGCGCACGGCCGCTGCACTCCGGAGGAGTGTGCCCACGGCTCGGGCGGACCCGATGTCCGTCGGTGAGCCGTGATGAGCGGCCACAGCCAAAGAGCGGGGAACCGCCGATGTAAACACGTTTGGGGGTTCCAAGTCATTTTCTAGCATAAATATTGACTTTAACTTGTAAGCAACAAGTGTCAAAAAAAGGTTTAGTCTTTAAAGCGGACCTTCAGTCATTTTTTCAACTTTCCATCTATTAAATCAACTACAGCCCCGGAAGGATTTACCCTCTTCCTGACCAGGCCATTTTTTGCGATACGGCACTGCGTCACTTTAACTGACAATTGCGCGGTCGTGCGACGTTGTAACCAAACAAAATTATTAACAATTTTTTCTTACAAATAGAGCTTTCTTTTGGTGGTATTTGATCACTTCTGAGGTTTTTATTTTTTGTGCTATAAAAAAAAAGAGCGACAATTTTGAAAAAGAAAAACAATATTTTTTACTTTTTGTTATATTAAATATCCCCAAACAAATGTAAAAAAAGTTTAGGCCAATATGTATTCTTCTACATATTTTTGGTAAAAAAATCGCAATAAGCATATATTGATTGGTTTGCGCAACAGTTATAGCGTCTACAAAATGGGGGGATAGATTTATGGCATCTTTATTATTATTTTTTACTAGTAATGGCAGTGATCTGCAATTATTAGCGGGACTGTGATCAGACACTTTTGACACTTTTTCGGGAACAGTGACATTTATACAGCGATCAGTGCTATAAAAATGCACTGATTACTGTATAAATTACACTGGCTGGGAAGGGGCTAATACTAATGGTGATCAAAGTGTTCCCTAAGGAGGTGCTTTCTAACTGTGGGGGGAGTGGACTGACTGGGAGAACAGAGAGATTGCTGTTCCTGATCACTAGGAACAGACGATCACTCTGAACACCCCTGACAGAACAGGGATCCACTTTGTTTACATAGGCAGATCCCTGTTCTGCCTCTCTGTGGAGCGATCGTGGGTGGCATTTCTTTTCGTTCAAGCTTTCTTTAGTTAACTCTTTTTTTACAGGGTGCTTTTTTATTTACTTTTTTAGCAATGGAGTCCCTTTAACCACTACTAGACCGCCCGCCGTCATTATACGGCGGTGCTTTGCCATTGAATACCGTTGCTATGGTAGCAGATAGCTACCATAACCCTGGTATTTTTTAGAACGGTGGGCGGATTTGCCGCAAGATCACTTTTATTGGGGGCGGGAGAGGGACGCAATTTTGAAGCATGACATGTTGGGTATCAATTTTCTCGGCATTACATTATATTTTACAATATGGAAAAAAATGGGCTAACTTTACTGTTGTCTCATTTTTAACTCAAAAAAGTGGATTTTTTACCAAACAAAATCACACTTGTAAGACCGATGCACAAATACTGTGTGACATAAAGTATTGCAATGACCGCCATTTTATTCTCTAGGGTGTTAGAAAAAATATATATATAATGTTTGGGGGTTCTATGTAATTTTATAGTAAAAAAAAATATTTTAACTTGTAAACACCTTCTCTCAAAAAGAGGCTCGGTCCCTAAGTGGTAAAGTACACCTGCATTTAGTATCCTGGCTGCCATTGTCCACCTCCTTCTAAAACTTCTAGTTGCCTGGCTGCAATACTTTGAATTACCAAACTGGAACAAGCATGCAACAGGTTATAGGCTAGTGACACAAATAGAAGATGAAAGTAAATAATGGAAGCCTACATGATCCCATAGAATGGTTTGTAAGTGGTTTACCAGGATTATATTACATATATTATATATTACATATATATTTTTTTTAAGAAGTAAACTTATCCTTTAAGAGCAATATGCCTGGAAGCCCATTCCTCCTCAAAAGCACAGGGACACACCAGAAGTCCAGCAGAGCACAATGGCAAATGAATGTATCAAATGTGTCCCGTGTCATATACAACAAGCTAAACAAAAATGGCAACCACCCAATTTATAACCAGCTTTTGGAACAAAGTGCACAACAAAGAAAGAAAAATAAAAAAAGATAAAATAGCTAAAACAGGGTATGATCAAGGTCAGTGTCGGGGTTAGGGCGAGAGGCCAGGGTGAAAATCACTGGCAGGGTCAGTGTATTTTGAGTAGAATTAAAAATATATATTTTTATTTAGTGTCAGTGTCAGTGTGTTTTAGGATTACAAAAACAAAAGGTACACTACTGTTTCTGGGCCCTACTACAAAAACAAATAATAAACATGATATACAGTATCTCACAAAAGTGAGTATACCCCACACATTTTTGTAAATATTTTACTATATCTTTTCATGTGACAACACTGAAGAAATGACACTTTGCTACAATGTAAAGCAGTGAGTGTACAACTTGTATAACAGTGTAAATTTGCTGTCCCCTCAAATGGTCGACCAAAGAGGTTGAGTGCACATGCTCAGCGTCATATCCAGATGTTGTCTTTGTGAAATAAACGTATGAGTGCTGCCAGCATTGCTGCAGAGGTTGAACGGGTGGGGGTGGGGGGGTCAGCCTGTCAGTTCTCAGACCATATGCCGCACACTGCATCAAATTGGTCTGCATGGCTGTTGTCCCAGAAGGAAGCCTCTTCTAATGATGATGAACAAGAAAGCCCGCAAAAATGTTGCTGAAGACAAGCAGACTAAGGGTCTGGATTAATGGAACCATGTTCTGTGGTCTGATGAGACCAAGATAAACATATTTGGTTCAGATGGTGTCAAGTGTGTGTGTGGCAGCAACCAGGTCAGGAGTGCCAAGACAAGTGTGTCTTGCCTACAGTCAAGCATGGTGGTGGAAGTGTCCTCGTCTGGGGCTGCATGAGTGCTGCCGGCACTGGGGAGCTACAGTTCATTGAGGGAACCATGAATGCCAACATGTACTGTGACATACTGAAGCAGAGCATGATCCTCTCCTTTCAGAGACTGGGCTGCAGGGCAGTATTCCAACATGATAACGACCCCAAACACACCTCCAAGACGACCACTGCCTTGCTAAAGAAGCTGAGGGTAAAGGTGATAGACTGGCCAAGCATATCTAAACCCTATTGAGCATCTGTGGAGCATCCTCAAACAGAAGGTGGAGGAGAGCAAGGTCTCTATAAACCACCAGCAACATTATGTCGTCATGGAGGAGTGGAAGAGAACTCCAGCGGGAACCTGTGAATCTTTGATGAACTTCATGCCCAAGAGGGTTAAGGCTGTGCTGGAAAATAATGGCCACACAAAATATTGACACTTTGTGCCCAATTTGGACATTTTCACGTAGGGATGTACTCACTTTTATTGCCAGCAGTTTAGACATTAATGGCTGTGTGTTGCGTTATTTTGAAGGGACAGCAAAATTGACATGTTGACTTGTTATACAAGCTGTACACTCACTTACTTTACATTGTAGCAAAGTGTAACATGAAAAGATATAATAAAATATTTACAAAAATGTGAGGGGTGTACTCACTTTTGTGAGATACTGTGTATATATATATATATATATATATATATATATATATATATATAATATCGCTGTGATCATCAGGAGAATTTATTTTGGGTAGTTCTTTAGTGATGGGTTATGGTAGTGGCAAAAAATATAGTTACATCTTCAAAAAATAATATTGTTTTACGATTTTTGAGTACGTTTTTTCTTTGCTAATAAAAACAACAGGACATCCATTACCATTTACCACCAAATGAAGGCCCAAACTGCCCTGAAAAAAAGCAAAGTATAATTCACCTGGATACATTAAGTAATTGCAAAGATATATACAATTTTAGACCTTTTTAAAAATCGCGTTATTACGCACCCACGATCCACGATCCCTGGGCTGAGTTAGCGGAGAGTACGCCAGCCGCGGGCTTCCCCGAGTCTGACTTCACCAGCCATACATGTGAGTACGGCTAAGCAGCGATCGCTTGCATTTGTATTCAGAACTTATAGAGTCTCTTTTTGCATTTGTATGTATCAGAATCCAGGAAGCTTCAACATATGCCTGTTGACAGCGGGATTCTGGGGCC
This sequence comes from Glandirana rugosa, assembly GCA_018402905.1. NCBI lineage: Eukaryota > Metazoa > Chordata > Amphibia > Anura > Ranidae > Glandirana > Glandirana rugosa. Next base: position 1,482,778 of record BLSH010462490.1, on the reverse strand, counting down.
AGTAACACCGTATTGGTTGTGGAATAACTGTATTAGGAGAGACCTTTGTAGTAATCTGGTGGACTGGTTTGTGAATACCAGCAGAATCTTTTAAACACTCAGCTGACTTTGTCTTTTGTTGGTTCACTACTCCCCAAGAGCACGGGAGAGGTGTTTTGGATAAACACAAACTGCATGTGGATTATCTATTTTATTTTTATTTTCAACTTGCACTTACTGTGATTTGGATTTGTTATTTGATTGTATGTATCATATATTAAATAAGTAGTGAAACACTGCGCTAAAACTGAACCTCCTTAGTGGAAACTATAAGTGTTTATAAAGTGTGCTGCTGCTTTAAATATATCAACCAATAATCATAACGGAAAAAACTCAAAATGTTTCCAGCAGCGCTATCACCACCAAAACACTGAAAATACATATACAATAAAGTGCATGTATATAGAAAACATTCAATGTTATATTTCAAAAACATTTAAGGTGCATGTAAAGTGCAAGTGCTCCGTGTTTCAAAGCAATAAATCAGTAAATCGATAAATCAAATGTCCATATTGGTGATATCTCCAGCCTGGAACTTCCTCCACCAGTGCCACCACGTGAAAAACATAAACACACTAAGGCTCACCAGAAATAATAAGGCAAACAGCTCATCCAATCTGAAGAACCACCAGAGTCAGCCGCTTCCTCCGTTACGCCTATATAGACTAATGGCTCGTGCAGGGAACATATAGAAAGAAGCCTCTCATAGTGTATTACTTAAAATAATCCAGTTTCATTCAAATAAAAATGCGCTTACATGTAGTCTTTGAAAACAGTCATTGATGCATAATGTGCGGTCTGTTACCAGTCAGTGATCGCCACACCGTCCACTGTCTACGCAGCGTCACCTTCGGTACACACTCGCTCTGCCTGGGTCGTCGTATGGCATATATATTTTGTGAATTTGCACCTTATATACAAGCGACACATATCAAATTGGGAATTGCACTTGCACTTTGCTGATTATTCATATTTGCACTTTATCATATTTTATTTTACTTATTTACTATTATTACCCTTGTTTGGCAATTTTTGCTTATGGGGATATCAGTGGTTTGACATTGCACTTGCACTTTACACCATCATCACTTTATTCAACTAGTTCATATCATTTTTGCACCATTCACATTTTTCAAGTTGACTCTTGGGCAGCACCACACCCACTTGTGTCCCGCTTTTTTTCATTGTTAGCATCTGCTTGACAGATGTATGGTGGGGGCAGCAGCTAATCAAACAAATCCTCCATAGCGCAGCAATATCCCACATCAGTATTCATTCAGATATCAGAATAATGCCTGCACCTGCAGTCATCATTCAGATATCATTTTTTTCAGCTGGCGATTCCCTTCACTATAAGAACAATCATAGTGGCTGTTCAGCCGCTTGATCATTCTTACAGGCGGCAGGAGGGGATGCCCTCCCGCCGCCCTCCGGTGCTTCTACCAGAGCCGGAGAAGTCCTCTGGCGCCGGAAGATAGCCATAGAGAAATCCGAGGGACAGGTGGTCCCCGGCAGTCTCTATGACTCTCAGAGGCCTGGGCACGACGTTATGATGTCATGTCTGGGCAGGTGGAAATAAACAATGGCAGGGAATCGGCTGGAAAGCCTGAGATCATTCTTTTTTTTTTTTGATCTAAGGCTTTCCAGCCTGGTGAAGAGATGTGGGGTCTTATAGATCCCACATTTCTCCATAAAGAGGATCTGTCACACATTATTCCTATTACAAGGGGTATTTACATTACTTGTAATAGGAATAAAAGTGTTAAAAAAAGTTAAAGGGAAAGTGTAAAAAAAAAATAAAATAAAATAAACAAAAAAAAAAAATGAAAGTGTCCCGTCCCGCAGAAGCGAATGCATACGCAAGTTGCGTCCGCATATGTAAACGGCGTTCAAACCACACATGTAAAGTATTGCCGCGAATGTTAGAGCAAAAGCAATAATTCTAGCCCAAGATAGGTAACCTGTGTTGTCTATGGAGATTTTTAAGTACCGAAGTTTGGCGCCATTCCACAAGTGTGCGCAAATTTAAAGCGTGACATGTGATGTATATATTTACTCACCATAAAATGGGCTAACTTTACTGGGTTTTTTTTTTATTCATGAAAGTGTTTGTTTCCAGAAAATAAAATCACGTTTGAAAAATTGCTGCACAAATACCGTGTGACATAGCAAAAAAAAATATGCTTTTTACATGTAGGAGAAGAGTGCTGAAATTCTCGAGGTATGGAAGTGGTTAAAAAAGTTTGCCTTTGTTTAAAAAAAAATAGTAAAAACACCATAAATTAATTCTTATTTGTAAAAGCGGCAACTTTTGTGCAAACCAATCAATAAACATCAATCGCAATTTTTTTTTTTAACCACAAATATAAGGAAGAATATATATCGGCCATAACTGATTAATACATTTGTTTTTTTAAAGAAAGAATGTTCAAACTACCGTACGATGGCAGTCATCTCACGCGCTAGCAAGATTAAGCTGAAAATTCTACAAGCTAGGCATCAGCAGCATGTGAACCGAGAGCTACCACAAGTACAAACTGGATTACGAGGAGGCAAGGGAACTAGAGATCAAATTGCCAACATTCAGCGGATCGTGAAGAAAGCAAGGGAGTTCCAGAAGAATCTCTACTTCTGCTCTACTGACTGCAGTAAAGCGTTTGATTGTATGGATCACAACAAGATGTGGCAAATACAGAAAGAAATGGGAATATAAGACCACCTCACCTGTCTTCTGAGAAACCTGTATGCAAGTCAAGAAGTGAGAACAGTGCATGAAACAACTGATTGGTTCAAAATTGAGAAAGGAGTGCGGCAAGGATGTATATTGACACCCTACTTATTTAACGTTTATGCAGAGTACATCATGCAAAATGCCAGGATTGATGAATCACAATCCGAAATTAAGATCTCAGGGAGAAATATCAACAACCTGAGATATGCAAATGATACCACACTAATGGCACAAAGAGAAGAAGAACTAAACAGTCTCTTAATGAAGGTGAAAAAGGAAAGCACAAAAGCTGGCCTTAAATTGAGCATTAAGAAAAATAAGATCATGGCAAACGGTCCCATCACACCTTGGCAAATAGAAGGAGAAGAAATGGAAACAGTGACAGACTTTATCTTCCTAGGCTCCAAGATCACAGCAGACGGTGACTGTAGCCATGAAATTAAGAGCCACTTGCTTTTTGGGAGGAAAGCAATCGTGAACCTAGGCAACATTATAAAAAGCAGAGACATCACCATACCGACAAAGTGCCGTATAGTCAAAGGTGTTCCCAGTAGTAACCTATGACTGTGAAAGTTGGACCATAAGGAATGTTGAATGCCGAAGAATTAATGCTATTGAACCATGGTGTTGGAGAAGACTCTTGAAAGTCCCTTGGACGGCAAGGAGAACCAGTCAATCTTGAAGGACATCAACCCTGAACATACACCGAAAGCACAGATCCTGAAGTTGAAACTTGAATACTTTGGCCACCTAATGCGAAGAGTGGACTCATTGTAAAAGACCCTGATGCTGGGAAACATGGAAGGAAAAAGAAGAGGATGTGTCACGTACCTGGTGGACGAGTCTGACTTATGCAGTAGGCAACCTCCCTTACTACCCTGACTTGGGAACCGCTGGTAGAGCAGACAGGTGGCTCGGGAGTGTAGGATGGCACGAGGATCGGACTGGGTCACTGGTGGTGGTAGGAAGTCCGTTGGGGCGCTCGTGCAGCTGAAGCGTGGTTGTACAGGCCGGGTCATGAATGGGCTGGCAGTGAGGTACAGAAGGAGCAGGCTTGAGAGTAGTCGTGTCCAGGCAGGGTCGTTAACAGGCAGGCAGCAGAAGTACACTGGGATCAGGCAGGAGAGTGGTTGTAGGCAAGCCGGGGGTCAGTGCAGGCGGAGATCAGACAAAGTCGGGACAGGCCGGGTCACAGGAACAGATAACAGGTTACGGGTCTCATAGGAAACAAATCACACGCTGTAGATTAGACAGCACTTGCTGCAGGGTGCACACAGCCTAAATCCGGCGCACGCATAAGCGCAAAAAAGAGCTAACAAGTCCTTTTAGCACAGGTCTTCTGCTAACAGGATAACAGAAAACAAGATGGATAGACAGCATCATCAAAACAATGAACATGAAAAAATATATATATATATATTACAACAGCTAAATCTGTGTCTGTAGTGCCTGTAGTGCATGTTCAAACCTTAATACCATAAATAATAGCATGTTATTAGCTTTTTACTCTAGGTGTATATAATGGGTTTGGCAATTCTAGAGGAGTACTTAAATAATGCAATGCATTGACTAAAATGTACTGGAGATTTTAGAAAAAAAGGGGGAAATTTGGGGACTTTAACTGAGCTATGTGCAGCATCAAAAAAGCAGTCAATGTAAAAACATAGTGTTTATTCTCTTGTAATAAATACATAACATGTTTTAATAATACATGCATGGGTTTGTATCCATATTAAAAATATGTGACAAAACATGTACTGTATATAAGAACTGACAACAACAAAATTGTACATTGTATGATAATTATATGACAGCTATCCTCGATGACATGGACCACTTCAAAAACAGAATATTAGATTAAAATCTGCATAAATGAGACACGTTGGGCCATCTAGCAAAAATGTAATGCATCGGATAAGCCCTACGCGTTTTGTGGATTGATCCACTCTTCAGGGGCAGACGCATTGGATATCTATAAGAAAACACAAATCTAGAAATAAAATAATCTAGCAAATATGCCAGACAAAAAATAAGGATAGTAACCAATGGGAGGAGAGTCCTCCTCCCACTTGGATACTTACATATAAACTGAATATGAAGTGGTGAAGTTGCAACACGAAAGCTGCTCAAGGAGTCTGTCATGGGCTTACACAACACGTATATTTCTCTCAAGTACAGGTTCTTTTTTAAAATTTGTAGAAGTATTTAACTCGTCTGGAAAAATGTTTCAATTGCTTATGCTTATGCTGGTGTACGTTTTACACAAAAAGTCAATAAAGACTCATTACATATGTAACAGATTTGAGGATTCAAATCAACATACGTTTTAGACTATTTAAGTAGAAATGCTCTACAAAATGGAATTTTATGTTTTCTTCTAGTGAATCTAGTGAACATTTTTTTGCAAACCTCTGGAGAGAGTTTTATACAATCCACTGGAAGTTAAAAATAATCTAGTATTGGAATGCTGCTAATGTCTACTGCAATATTATTTGTTTATGTTAGAAAAATTGATCATCTGTTTTATGCCTTCTAACTGTAATGTTTACATACAGTGATCACTGCCTTATAAACATATCTCAACATATTCTGCTTGAATAAGCAGAGGATAAGTGAAGATTAAATATCCAATCTAAATATGTTATTTGAAAATTATATTTGCATGCACACAGTATGTGCTCCCATTTTGCTCAATTCACATAAAACACTATCATTTTCACTCTATACAAATATTCCGTCACTAGTGACATACATTTGTAATGTCAATCTTCCGTATTTTGTCTACTAGTTAAAAAGATTGTATTTGTTTATTATAACGTCATCTGTAATCGTCGTAAGGTTATGATCTAATAAAAATTGAAGGTCACCTAACATATTTTGAGAGAGGT
>BLSH010462490.1:1448986-1460496 GCA_018402905.1 Glandirana rugosa | reverse complement strand
ATAGGCTGTCAGTATATCAGGTGTGATCAGATCTGATCAATTTTCAATGATTGGCACCATAGCTTGTAGACTCTATAACTTTCACAAGGACCAAATAATATATACTTATTTAGGTTATTTTTACCAAAGATAGGTAGCAGTATAAATTTTGGCCAAAATTTACAAAGAAAAATTACTAATTTGCAAAATTTTATGACCGAAACAAAGAAAAAGGCATTTTTTCAAAAAAATTTCAATCTTTTTTTATTTATAGAACAAAAAATAAACCCCCTCCTAGTGATTAAATACCACCAAAAGAAAGCTCTATTTGTGTGAAAAAAAGGACGCAAATTTCATATGGGTACCGTGTTGCATGACTGAGTAATTGTCATTCAAAGTGTGATAGCGCTGAAAGCTGAAAAATGGCCTGGACAGGAAGGGGGTTTTCGTGCCAGGTACTGTTGTGGTTAAAAAAAATGATATACATCAATGTGAAATGCTTTTTAGAATTGACATTAGGATTGTTCTTGTCTTCCTTCACCTATCCTGATAATGAAATAATGGCATTCTCTGAGTTAAGATCTTATACTATTCCTGGAAATCAATTTGTCCCTTGAATTGGGGTGACATTTTCATGAAGTATATTTTTCAAAACTAGACTCACCAAATCCAAAAGCCTTTGAGCCGCCAATGCTTTGAGAAGCCTGTACGCTGGTGGATGTGTATAATCCAGTCACCAAAAGACCATCAAAATAGGTGCTAGTTGAAATGGTTACTGTAAAAAAAGCAAATACAATTTACTAACAAGTTAAATATTTCCAGCATCCAAGGGTTTATTTAATTTGCAAACTACGACCAAAACAATCATATAACAATGACATTGTCGCAACAAAAATTTGTATTCATCCTGCATCTTTGTAAAATAATTTGAATAATTTGCATTCGGTCACATTTCAACTTAGCAGGATCTACATATAAAATAGTTGTATTTATTTAAGAGCATACTGTAGTTTTCTGAATGACAACATTTAACCAGGATGTCAGCAAAAAGGTGCAATTTATTTTGGTCCATCACTAATGACAGACTGCCTCACTGCCCATTAAGATTGCGTGGGAGGGAATAAATATTGTGTAATTTCCCAAACTATGGAACTCCGCCAAGGTACCAGAGATCTCAGACTGGTTTCACAGAAATGACCAGGTGGCGAAGATGGAGGAACTGGTACATATAAGCAGAGAAACCATGTCCTCCTAATTAAAAACCTGGATCAGATGGCTCCTTTTCAAAGACTTGGATATATACAGACAGTATCAAATCCATCATTTGTCCCAGGGAATTCGTTTTACCCTCTCAGGGCGGTGAAGTGCTCTTCTCACCCTCTCAACACTGGATCTCCGCAAGCCCTGGCGCTCCCCACCCGAGGGGGATGTCTGATTATATCCTGTTTCCATCCTATCCCATCTTTCCTGCTGTTAGGAAAAATACTCAGTCCGGGGGCCCCCTTGCTGTTTCCGCGGTGGTGCGCACTCATTCGCGCGTGCCCATGCGCGCGCCGGAAACGGCAACAAACGGCCCTATTTGAATCTGCAGGACCCAGCAGCAAGTGCTGTCCGTTCTACAGCATCTGTGACCTGTGAGCCCCAACTCTAACCTCTGTTCCTGTGTGACTGTTTCCTTTTTGACCAGGCCCGACCCGACTTGCTGATCTGCTGCCTGCACCGACCCCGGCTTTCCACGATCATCCGATTGTCTGATCCTCCTGTACTTCTGCTGCCAGCCTGATAACGACCCTTGCTTGAACTTGACCATTCTTCTGCCTAACTCATCTGTACCGCACAGCCTGCCCATTGCCGACCCAGCCTACACAACCATCCCTCTGATCTGCACGACCATCTGGATTATCACACCTTCACCAGTGGCCATCCAGCCCTCGTGGCATCCCGCACTCTCGGATTTCCTGTCTGCTCTACCAGGGGTCCCTGAATGGGGTGCGCAAGAGCGGTTGTTCCCTGCACAAGAGACTCCACCACCAGGACCATGACACCTGCCATGTTTTCCCCTTTCCCCACAGCCGATCCCTCTGTTTTCTTCCCCGAACCCCCTTTTGTGTTTTCTCCCCCTCCCCCTCTTTCTTGATTCCTTCACTCAACAAACACCTCTTTGCTTCACACACTCCCACACCGGCTCAGGTTTTTGGCTACTACAGCTCCTGCCCAGACCAGTAAAAACCCTGCCTCTCCACTGGGCTGCGGCAAAGTGAACCCTTTGGTCAGTTCGCTTTCCTCGCCCCCATTCCCATCACCCCACTAATGGGTAGAATGGAATTTACAATATCCATGCAAAAGGGGAGCACAAAGAGGCACTGTTGATACTTATAAGTTTATTGCTTCTATTTCAAACAATGTTTGGGAAAACGTGAATACATATTAACTGACCATAAATATTGTTACAATATAGTCAGATTGCCTTCTATCTCACTTCTATATTCTTTTGGAAAATATTGTGCATTGTAATGGCTGAAGATCTTACAATGAATGTACACTTGCTTTAGGCCCCTTTCACACGGACGGATAGAATCCAGCTTTTAGCTGCGGATAGATGAAGTTATCTACCGCAGCTATACCGCGAAAAGCGCCGAAAATTAGCAGTGTTTTACCGCTAACGCTCGGGTGGTACTTGTGTGAAAGTAGCCTAACTGTACTTTGGCCTGGAACCCTATTTCATACATTATTAGCATATAATAGAACCCATCAATATTTATAATTGTGAATTTACAGTATCTCACAAAAGTGAGTACACCCCTCACATTTTTGTAAATATTTTATTATATCTTTTCATGTGACAACACTGAAGAAATGACACTTTGCTACAGTGTAAAGTAGTGAATGTACAGCTTGTATAACAGTGTAAATTTGCTGTCCCCTCAAAATAACTCAACACACAGCCATTAATGGCTAAACCACTGGCAACAAAAGTGAGTACACCCCTAAGTGAAAATGTCCAAATTGGGTACAATTAGCCATTTCCCTCCCTGGTGTCATGTGACTCATTAGTGTTACAAGGTCTTCAGTGTGAATGGGGAGCAGGTGTGTTAAATTTGGTGTTATCGCTCTCACTCTATCATACTGGTCACTGGAAGTTCAACATGGCACCTCATGGCAAAGAACTCTCTAAGCATCTGAAAAAAAGAATTGTTGCTCTACATAAAGATGGCCTAGGCTATAAGAAGATTGCCAAGACCCTGAAACTGAGCTGCAGCACAGTGGCGAAGACCATACAGTGGTTTAACCAGGCAGGTTCCACTCAGAACAGACCTCGCCATGGTCGACCTAAGAAGTTGAGTGCACATGCTTGAGTGCACATGCTCAGCGTCATATCAAGAGGTTGTCTTTGGGAAATAGACGTATGAGTGCTGCCAGCATTGCTGCAGAGGTTGAATGTACACCCTCATTTTGCAGCCAGGCTCACTAACCAGTGACACAAAACATGTCTTCTCTCCTCTCCAGCCACAAGAAGATAAACATATCACCCTTACATGCTTTCTGTAATCATTACTGCACACACATCCCATGATGATATATTATACACACTGTACTCTGCTGTAATTTAGTATAGAAATATTCCTCCTCCTCCTGCAGATTTTAGATAGTTATAATAGCAATCAGTGCTGGTATGGTGTATGAGAACATCACCAGCCGTACCAAGAAAGAGCCGTGATGTTTTATATCAGTATGTGACACAAGTAAATGTCAGCATGAGAAAAACACAAAAAAGTGCAGCTCTAACTTACTAATCAATAACACAATAATGATAGAACCCTCTAATGTATGGAAATCTCAATACACTTCAATATCACTGCAATGCCAGCCATATGTATCATCACATATAATACACATCACACTGAAAATAACACAGAAACTTTGGAGGGATGGTGGAAACCCCTCCTACATATGTGTGGAAGGGTATGGTGTCACTAAACAGTGCAGCCTCATCAGTGCCACTTATCAGTGCCCATAAGTGCAGTCACACAGTTCCAGTTATCAGTGCCCATCAGTGCAGTCACACAGTTCCACTTATCAGTGCCCATCAGTGCGGTCATCTAGTGCCCACCAGTGCCCCTTATCAGTGCCCATCAGTGTGGTGACACTGTGCCCACCAGTACCACTTATCAGTGCAGTAACACCGTGCCCACCAGTGCTGCTTATCAGTGCCCATCAGTGTGGTTCAGGGTGGATTTGATTTAAATCAAGTCGATTTAAATCACGATTTAAATCACTAGTAAAAAGGCTTCATTTAAATCAACTTGATTTAAATCACAATTTTTAAAGAGCAACTGTCATCTCTGACCCGCAGAGGCTCCTCCTCTGACCCGCTGTTGACTCACCGACAGTCCCATTCACTTTAATGGGACGGCTGGTGCTGCAGCAGTGACAAAACAAGGTGAAGGACGTGGAGGCAGCAGGTGAGTGGATGCCCGCTAACAGGATCTGAAATGACAGGTGCTCTTTAAATGTAAGGACTTATTCTTGCTGGTAGATAGAATCTTTAATATTTGCAAACAAAATTAAGGTTCCCTATTTAGAATAATAAGCTGTCAGGTTAGTAAAACAGCGATGCATAGTAGCCATTTATGTTTCTAATTTACAGGGCACTGTAGAGGAAGTAGACTCCATCTGGGTTTACTTCCTCTTTTAGTAAGCAGCCAGGGTCAGAGTAAAAAAGCCTGCTATGGTGAAGGACCCTTGCTCTCTGGGTGGAAGCAGTGGTATCGCTGCAGACATTTGTAAACAGGCTTTTGTACTCAGACTTTGGCTGCTTTCTGAAGAAATGAAATGTTAGACTTTGTACGCCTTTTGTTTGGTACACCAGGAATGTATATAACTGACTGAAAGTGAAACTTCACAAGTTACAATCTAAAGCTACTTTACTGCACTGAAGCACCACAGACAAAAGGCTTGAATGTGAATAGATTTATTTTATACAGCAGTTCACACACTTTTTGTACTACATAGTTACATAGTTGGTGAGGTTCACAGATCCATCAAGTTCAATCTGTGTGTGTGTTTTTATGTTAATATTACATTGTGTATGTTGTGATTGTTTAGGTGCCCCATCTAACAATTTTTTGAAATTATTGATGCTCCCCGCTGTATCCACTGCTTGTGGAAGAGAATTCCACATCCTTACTGCTCTTACAGTAAAGAACCCTCAACGCAGTTTAAGGTTAAACCGATTCTCTTCTAATTTTAACAAATGGCCGCGTGTCTTTTTAAATTCCCTTTCACTGAAAAGTTTTTTCCCTATTGCGGGGTCACCAGCACAGTATTTGTATATTGAAATCATATCCCCTCTCAAGCGTCTCCTCTCCAGAGAGAATACGTTCAGTGCGTGCAGTCTTTCCTCATAGCTGAGATCCTCCAGTCCCTTTATTAGTTTATCATTTGTTGCCCTTCTCTGGACCCTCTCTAGTTCCAGCACATCCCTCCTGAGGACTGGTGCCCAGAATTGGACGGCAAACTCAAGATGCGGTCGGACCAGAGTCTTGTATAGTGGGAGACTTATTGTTTTATCTCTAGAGTTAATCCCCTTTTTAATTCATGCCAATATTATGTTTGCTTTGCTTGCAGCAGCTTGGCATTCATGCCATTGCTGAGTCTGTCATCTACTAGGACCCCTAGGTCCTTTTCCATCCTAGATTCGCCCAGAGGTTCTCCTCCTAGCGAGTAAACCGCATTCCAATTTTTAGCACCCAAATACATTATTTTACAGTTTTCTACATTAAACCTCATTTGCCAAGTAGTTGTCCGCCCAATTAAATTGTTTAGATCTTCTTGCAAGATTTCCACATCCTGCGTAGAAGTTATTGCCCTGCTTAGCTTTGTATCATCCGCAAATACTGAGATTGTGCTACTTATCCCATCCTCCAGATGGTTTATGAATAAATTAAATAGGATTGGTCCCAGGACAGAACCCTGGGGGGCCCCACTTTCCACACCAGACAATTCCGAGTACTCTCCGTTTATCACCACCCTGTGGACTCGTCCCCATAGCCAGTTTTCAATCCAGGTACTCATCCTATGGTCTATGCCAACAGACCTTAGTTTATACAGTAAATGTTTATGGGGAACTGTATCGAATGCCTTTGCAAAATCTAGATACACGACATCTACAGGTCTTCCTTTATCTAGATGGCAACTTACTTCCTCATAGAAGGTTAGTAGATTGGTCTGGCAAGAACGATTCTTCATGAATCCATGCTGATTACTGCTAATGATACCATTTTCATTGCTAAAATTTTGTATATAGTTCCTAATCATACCCTCTAAGAGCTTGCAGACTATTGATGTTAGGCTAACTGGTCTATATTTCCCAGGGCTGTATCTCAGCCCTTTTTTAAATATTGGTGCTACATTAGCTTTCTCCAATCAGTTGGTACCATTCCGGTCAGCAGACTGTCCATAAAAATTAGGAACAATGGTCTGGCTACCACTTGGTTGAGTTCCTTAAGGGCCCTCGGGTGTAATCCATCTGGTCCCAGTGACTTATTAATGTTAAGTTTATCAAGTCTATTTCTAATTCTGTCCTCTGCTAGCTATGAGGGTGCTTCCTGTGACGTGTTAATGAGAGTAACATTACCGTCTTGATTACCGTCTTGATTACCGTCTTGATTACCGTCTTGATTACTGTTTCCCTTGTGAAGACTGAGGAGAAGAATAAATTCAAAACCTTTGCCATCTCTCCATCTTTTGTAACCAGATTCCCTTGCCCATCCTTTATTGGGCCGATATGTTCTGATCTCCCTTTCTTACTATTTATATACTATATTTTAATTGTTCAGATCTTGACCCATGGAAAAGGCAGTCCATTTTATTTCTATACTTCTTTTGGTTTCTAAACTAAAATACTCCTAATATAAAAATAAAAAATAAAAAGAAGAATGGAATTTGTAGTGCAAACACATTTTAATAAATCAGGCCAACTCTTTGGTAACAGATACAACATTAAATTCTGCAAAAGCCTCACTAGGTTTTGTAAGATGTAGACTTGTATGGAGACAAAGTAAAAATTTAAACCAAAGTCATAAGTAAAACCTGAGTAACGGTTTGGCACAAAGGCTTATGATGGAAATACATGGATATGTTTGTTTTCCTATGTTCCTGAGTGCAGGGAAGCTTATCTTTTTTGTTTGTAGAAATACCTATGTGACCCTTTCAGAATCTCACATTTTGTTAACACAGTCTGAAGGCTCTTGACCTAAGGAAGGCAGATTTCACTGATACATTATGTATATTTACTGTGTGCAGAGCTGATGTAGAAAAAAGTCTCCTGTATAAATATACTCTGTTTGCCACTGGTCAATAGATTGAGGGAGTCCCACACATAAATGAAATAACTGCATTATACTACTCTGTTAGTTCTTTGAGACACATATTATCAAAAATAAACAAATACCAAATTGTGGATCTTCTATGCATTAAATATTACACATTTCATGAAATAGTGTCTTCAAGAACCAGGCTCATTTCATATACAGTACATCATGTCTATAGACATTTCTCTTTTGCCAGATTTCTTTTTTTACAAAATGACCACCTGCATACAATCTTTTCTTTTTCTTTTATTGAACACACACTATTATCTTTTAATAGACAGAACTAAGGAATAATGAAAAGTATTTTAAAAGCTGTAAGGTTTTACAAAATGAAATTATACATTCTTGTGCTATTACACCAAGCAGTTTTTGTGTTTAGATTTTATTTTATTAAGAGTTTATTTTAACATCCCTCTTTTTCCCACAAACAGTTTATGTTATTATATTGCACAACTTCTGTTTAATGACAAGCTTGATATTATTTCAACTTAAAGCAAATTTCTGATGACTTCCATAAACTTGTTCAGACTGATTCATTATCCTGATATGATCAGCATGTCTTTAATAGGGCTCCTTTTTCATGAGGCTCCAAGTGCCGTTAACCTTACCCGCTAGTCCATGGATATAGACCTGTCAGTATCCTGCAGCAGGTGTGGAGCAGGTATCAGGCACACAACAGTAGCTTTGACATGTCTCCTTCCCCCTTTACACTGCTACTGTTAGGGCAGAGTTTGCCTGCTGGTGGCACTGTGGTGCTCTGGGCAAAAAGCTGCAGTGTCCACCAGCAGGTATCTCTCAGCAGCCAGAAGGTTCCAACGATCAGCTCCACCTGGTCACAACTGCTGGGAGGGTACTTAAAGTGGTTGTAAATGCAGTTTTTTTTATCTTAATGCATTCCATGCAGCAGCCCCCTCAGCCCCCCTACTACTTACCTGAGCCCCATCTAGATCCAGTGATGTTGAAGTAGTGTCTTGGCTGCCCGGGACTCCACTCCTGGGTGAGACAGCAGCGCGGTGCCATTGGCTCCTGCTGATGTCAATCAAAGTCAGTCAGCCGATGAGGAGAGAAAGGGGGCAGGGCAGGGCCGCGGCTCTGTGTTTGAATGGACACAGGGAGCTGTGGCTCGACTTGGGTGCCCCCACAGCAAGTTGCTTGCTGTAGGGGTACTCAACAGGAGGGAGGGGCCAGGAGCTCAGAAAAGGGACCAGAGAAGAGAAGGATTTGGGCTGCTCTGTGCAAAACCACTGCATAAAGCAGGTAAGTATGACATGTTTATTATTTTTAACTAAAAAACAGACTTTAGTATCACTTTAAGTTCCACCTTTGCTACTGCTCCTCGCCTCAGTGTTTTGGTTGCTCCTGCTTGTTCCCTGTTTGTCGTGCTGCTGTCTGACTCTGTAGCCATTTTCTCTTGATCGTGCTCTTGCCCTGCATCCGGTATCCTGCTGCCTTGTTCCCATACTAGTTTTGACCCCCCTTCCTATCTGCTTCCTGCTCTCCCCTGCCTTGTGTGTTTCTCATTTGTACATTTATATGTATATAGTTAGTTTGTTAGGTTGCTGGTTAGGCATTTTGTCATCAGTTTTGATTTCCATTCTTTCTCATGTTTATTGCTGTTGGTGTGTGTGGTTATTGTTTAGTGTAAATAAATTTCATGTTAAAGATATACATACATGGTCTGGTCCCAGTTTCTTGGTGCAGCTACATATATTTGATCTCCCAGCTGCTGATTCCTGACAGCTACTTTACTTCATCCCCCTGCTACTTTCCCCACACCACCACCATACTGAGTAATACAGTTAGAGAGTTCCCTCTAGTACTGGAAAAAATTCCACCCTACGGTGACGTAGTGGAGAAGTATTATTACACAGATTAATTCTCAGGTGTTAAAAAGGATACAGAGATGTGAAAATGTGCTGGAATGAAGATGAAGACTAGCTTCGGCCATGCAATCCAGAGTTTTCAGCAGAAGTGTAGCTATTATGGGTGTGGATGTAGGAAAGGCAGACATGGTACATCAATGTAGATGCTAGAATTAGCATGAGGACACATCAGATGACTTCAGCTGCCACTGTGCTCTTGCTGGGCTTCCAATGTGTCTCTGCACCTTTAAGGAGGAATGTGCTGCCTCCAGGCATTCCTGCCCTTAATTGATTCATTGCTACATATGCTTCAATATGGAAACTCTCAAATATAAGAATTAGGACTGCACTTTACAGAGGGGCTTTGACGAAGCAGTTTAGCTTCCACATATATTTGCAAATATGTGCAACTAAAACCTCTATTTTTAATGCTAAGGCTCCATGCACACTGTAGCTGATAAACAACCGGTTTTGGTAGTTTGGGCTTTTTTTTTTAACAGCCCAAAAAACCCCCCTTTATGTTATCCTATGTGTCCATGCACACATGGACGTTAATTGTCGTTTAATAGCAGTGGCGTTTTTGGGCTGTTATCTGAACGCCCTGAATTGGCGTTCAAAGTCGTTCTTCTGACCACAAAAAACGCTAAGCACTGATAAACGCCAATTAAAGCTCATAAACGCTGGTAAACAGCCGTTTATCGGCGTACGGCATTTTTTGTAGTCAATGGAAGCTAACGAGGTAAAAAAAAAAACGCTCAAACACGCCAACACCGATAAACGCTGCTTACAAAACGTTGCAAAAGAACGTTTTCTAAGCAGCATCTCCTGCCTGATGCCCAGAGAGCCCATATAGCGTCCAGTGTGCATGGAGCCTAATTGTTAGGCAGTTCCATTTTGGGTTTTTTTTGTAGGCTAGCTTGTATGTATGCTGGGAAAACATTTGTTTGTTTGTATGATACAAACTAGCAACTCGGCATCTTTGACAAAGTGGAATCTATGTCAAATTCATTTTTGGCAACATGTCTTGAGCTGAGTTTATTTTTGAAACAATTTAAAGTCAGATATTGATATATAAGCATTTACGCCATTTGGTGTGTGGATGCATCCTCCTTGCATCTATCTATGAAAGTGGAGTTACCCTTTAAGAATTTTGATTGGTTCTTCCTCCAATTTAAATAAACCCCATTGTGTTCGGGAGGCCCACCTATGAAATACAGTATTTAGCCAGGCACATCTATGCTTTGGGCTCATACCAGTTGTATTGGGCTGCGCTGGGCAGCTTCACCACATACAGTCCCAAAGCACAGACTAGACAAAAAGCCTTATCCCCTATCATGGTGGTAGTCCTTTTTTATTTCAGTGCAGTGTGGTGTAAGGCTCGATTCACATCTATGCATGTTGCTTTTGAGCGTTTCTGCAGTGCTTTTTGGTGTTCTTTATGCGTTTTTATTGCATTTTTTAACCACTTCAGCCCCAGAAGGATTTCACACTTTAGGACCAGAGCACTTTTTGTGATTCGTCGCTGCGTCGCTTTAACTGAAAATTGCGCGCTCGTGCAACATTGTACCCAAATGAAATTTGTGCTCTTTTTTCCCCACAAATAGAGCTTTCTTTTGGTGGTATTTGATCACCGCTGCGTCATTTCTGATCGCCACTATAAACAAAAGAAGAGTGACAATTTTGCAAAAAAAACCAAATTTCTTACTTTTTGCTAAAATACAAATCCCAAAAAAAAAAATATAAAAAAAAACATTTTTTTTCAACGGTTTTGGCCGATTTATATTCTTCCTCATATTTGTGATAAAAAAAATCGCAGTCGGCATTTATTGATTGGTTTGCGCAAAAGTTGCCACGTTTACGGACGATGAGAATTCATTTCTGGGGCTTTTATTTTTTTTTATTTTTTACTAGTAATGGCGGCGATCTGCGATTTTTAGCAGCACTGCGATATTGCAGCGGATATGTCGGACCATTTTGACACTTTTTTGGGACCAATGGCATTTATACAGCGTTCAGTGCTATAAAAATGCACTGATTACTGTGTAAATGCCATTGGCAGTGAAGGGGTTAACCTGGGGGGGCGCTCTAAGGGTTAACTGTGTTCCCTGGGCGTGTTCTAACTGATCACGGCTTCCATATAGAGGAAGGCTGAGATCACAGCCCTTCCCCATCTCACAGAACGGAGATCCATGTTTACATGCACAGACCTCTGTTCTTTCACTGCGGGGGGGGGGGCATCGTGGGTAGCCGGCGGAGATCGAGTCTGCCCTACCCGCTCCCGGGCCCCCCCCCCCCC
>BLSH010462490.1:1395980-1409975 GCA_018402905.1 Glandirana rugosa | reverse complement strand
AGGTACTCGGGTACTCTGATGGGCTGGTGACAGGTACTCGGATAGTCTGATGGGCAGGTGACAGGTACTCGGGTATTCTGATGGGCAGGTGACAGGTACTCTGATGGACAGGTGACAGGTACTCGGGTACTCTAATGGATAGGTGACAAGTACTCGGGTACTCTGATGGACAGGTGACAGGTACTCGGGTACTCTGATGGACAGGTGACAGGTACTCGGTTACTCTGATGGACAGGTGACAGGTATTCGGGTACTTTGATGGGCAGGTGACAGGTACTCGGGTACTTTGATGGACAGGTGACAGGTACTTTGATGGGCAGGTGACAGGTACTCTGATGGGCAGGTGACAGGTACTCAGGTACTCTGATGGGCAGGTGACAGGTACTCGGGTACTCTGATGGAAAGGTGACAGGTACTCAGGTACTCTGATGGACAGGTGACAGGTACTCAGGTACTTTGATGGACAGGTGACAGGTACTCTGATGGGGTGGTGACAGGTCCTCTTTATTGGGGGGGGTGATCAGTGTGCTTGGTGTACAGTAAGCGGTAACAAGCTGTTACCGCAATCTCCCTGTCACACAGAATCTGTGTGTGACAGGGAGAACCGCGGTAACGGCTCGTTACTGCGGTTTGTTTACATCACATGACCGGCTGTGATTGACACAGCCGGTCACGTGGTAAAGAGCCAAATCTATTGGCTCTTTACACGGATCGGAGCTGGGCTTTGTCCGAGGGACAAGCCTCAGCTCCGATCGCCGCGCTGCGCGCCCCCGGGGGCGCGCACGAGCGGCGTGCATGTGATGCTCGTTTGTGACCGGCTGTGATTGGACACAGCCGGTCACGGGGTAAAGAGCCAATTAGCAGTAGCGGCGAGAAGCGGAGGACGTCATATGACGTCCTCCCGGATCGACAACCAGTCCCTGCCGACATCATTTTACTATGCGTCGGTAGGGAAGTGGTTAAGTATAACTTCCGACAAAATGGTGGAAGGGCTAGTTGAGTATGTCCTCTTTGGGGAAACCTAACTTTGTTCTTTGTCCTGTTTGAAGGGGAAGCCAAAATGGTAAATTTGTCACTGAAACAGAGATTACTTACAACAGAGGAACTTCTTTCAGTGATAACTGTTGAAGGCGAGACTTACCTTCATTTTCTGTCAGTATGTTCTTAATACTTCTTAAAGTTCCGTGAAGACGAAGTTCAGGGAAATCTCCCCAAAAGGGATACAGACATCAATAAAAAAAACCTGACAGGGGTTAAATCCCACCTTACTCTATCCAAAAGTAAAACAAGTAAAAGATAAGTGCTCCACTTTAACACCCACATAAGGGCTAACCAAGCAGGACCTCTCATTAGGTTACAGGGTAATAATGTGTTTACTTATGGCAAAGCAGGATAAAAGGCACAATTGATTGGGATCAGCTAATATGCTAGTAACTTCTACATGCCTTTTGTCTCCAATTACATTCAGAGAAATAATGATCACCACAGTGTGGAAAGGATCATCAAGTCAAATAAATAAGCAAAACCAAAACTTCAGTGTAAAAGGTTCCTTACACATTACAACAATATATGGTTTACATTGTGCTGTTAACTTTAACATTATGCCTCTACGCTGACATTTTTGGAACTAAAAAAGGAAAATTCCAGAGTATTCAGCACAACCATCAGAATGTCAGAAAAGAAGACAATAAAGTCACAAAAACAGTTCCAAGTTACAGGGTGCACTGAAAATGGAAAACATTATCTGGTGCAGTGTTTTCATGATATCGCACATTTTCCTGGCAGCACTGAGAAATGTGTTTGACTGCAACAAGTGACCATAGTATCCTCCTATAATGTCCAGTTATGCTAGATAAGCCTGATCTAGGTTTACTAACTCACTTTATTTATTTATTTATTTATTTCAGGTACTGATATAGCACTGTCAATTTATGCAGCACTTTACATATAAATATATATATATATATATATATATATATATATATATATTTTACATTCACATCATTTAAGATACTTTATTAATACAGCTCAGAAACGCCAATTATATAGCAAATCCCACCACAAAAGTCTGTGTCAATGTAAAACAATGATTTGGAAATTGAACACAATGATTGTTTTTGTTTGAATCTGAGAGGCACCTAGACTATATATAGGTATATACTGTATAGTTCCAAATAGCCAAATGTTCTCCTCAAATATGTTGTCCTCAAACATTGATAAAACGCGTTGGTTTAATACAGATCCTCACACCTGGTCAAATTTCAAACCAATTTCATCTTTGAATGTGGGTATTAAAATATTAGCAAATGTTATATTGCTGTATTGATTGTCTGGACCTATTGTCTGTAAGACCCGTAAGGTCTTATCTGTTCACTACTGGATCGCTTCTGGTTTTATATTGAATTGCCTACATTTTAATAAAGACATGTTGTTTAAAAAGATATTAGCAAATGTATTAGCAAACAGATTCAGTGCTGATTCTCGTCCAACTTTGAAGCCGCCCCGTACAGCGTGACTTCTGCGCTGCTTGCAAACGACTTCTGTATAGAAGTAAATGTAAGTCGCTCTGAAGTTGCCTCAAAGTAGTACAGGAATCTTTTTCTAAGCCAGAGCGACTTGAGTCGCTCCTATTAGAACAGTTCCATTGCACTGCATGGAGCGCGTCACCTGACAAGTCGCCCCTGTGTGAACTGGCACTCAGTCAATTCACAGGGATCAAGTGGGCTCTGTCCTTAAGGGGGGGTTTAGTGCAGCTGTGCATAGAAACCAATCAGATTCCAAGTTTTAGTGTCAAAGCTTAATTGAACAAGCTGAAGTTAGCTACCATGCACAGCTGCAACAGATTCCGTGTGCACCAGTTTTAGTGAATCTCCTCCCAGGTGACAGACCGGTGACAACATTTGTCATATACTGTGCAAGTTAATCCTGCTCATACTTTTTTCATGGATGTGCGGAAAGTGTTAATCACCCTATCGTGGCAATACTCACTTTTTGCACTTCGAAGGTAGGGCTTCCAGGAGCGCTTTCTCACATGGATTTCAGGTTTTTACTCTTGTCCCAAAGCATCAGCTATAGTGGATTTCTTTGTGATTCCCTTGAAACACAGAGAGGAACTAAACAAGAATGTCCCCTCTCCCCTATACTTTCCATTTTTGTCTTGGAACTCCTAGTGATAGCCATTAGGTTTAACACTAAGGAGTCAAAGTTGTGTGTTTTCATCACAAAATAATGCTTTTCACTGCTGACATCTTGCTACATCTATCTTGACCGCATATTCCCAGTGGATATTTTCTGACTCCAGGTGAGTGAGACTAAAGGCCCATACACATGGTACAATTATCGGCCAACAACGGTCGTACAACTGTTGTCTGATAATCCGACCGTTAGTATGCACGATTCGACAGCCAATTTCCAATTATCGTACATCAGAAGTTGTCTGAGAAGACTAGAAAACTTTTGTCTGCCAACAAGGCATTGGTCAATTTTCGGCTCGTGTGTACAGAAGTTGACCAAACAAAAGTTGGAAGTGCAAACATGCATGCTTGGAATCCAGGAAGTGTTCGGTCTTGTAAACCTGTGTCTGTAATTAACAATTCACATTCACCTGAACTTCCTCTTTATACGATCCGAACATGTCACTACGTTCACCTTTGTTGGACGATTACTTGCCTGCCGTCAGTACGCTAGACAAAACCAAGGGCAGCCAATTTGGACAAAGGTTGGACGTTCGGTCGTACTATAATCGGTGTGAACCTTGAAAAGGTTCAAGCATTTTTTTTTTGGTTGTAAAGTCCAATCCCCGCCGCATACTAGCACATTATGACAGACTTACCTGCAAACGGAGCCCTCCAGTGAAGAGCTGTCAAGCTTTCACCTTCCTCCAGTGTTCCTTTCGGGTTTCCTATCTTCGGCTGCTTGAGTGACCAAGCTGCAGTGACGTCACTCCCATGACATCGCAGCAGCACACAGAGCAGGCCTGAATGTGATCAGATCACATTACCCTGCCTGTCAGTGGATTTTAAGACTTTACTACCACTTTAATCTAGGTAGGACTTTAAGGTCCCTCTACATTATCTGTGTCTATACCTCTCTTTATGCAGAAAATTACCCAGCACTCTTTTGTGATTTATGCAAAAAAAGTCTTACTTGCTGAAATTATTGTATTATTTCTGAACCCTGCCAATTCCAATCCTGAGTCAAATTTTATGCGTAGAAAAGCATAAACTTTTGAAATTCATGGGGGGAATGGTAAGGCCTAGGATATCTACTGCTATATGTTACCAATGTAAACTCACCAGAGGATTAGGCTTTTGTGTACATTATGGAAATCACTTACATTTCTTTTTAAAAATTCATATGGCTTCCCCCACATTATCACACTAGTATCCAAGACCTGACATTATCCCAGTGCTTGGGCAAATAGGATGCAGTTAAATTTTCAAATGGCCTGACATCTTCCCATCTGCCACTGACTGGAATATTATATTCTTCTTTATTTAGCTCTGCACAAACATGGCCCTTTGCCTTTAAGAACTGGCCGCATCCCATAATTAAACATGTTTATAACTTTTTCACCCTGGAGGGAATTAAGACTTTCCAAGAGCTGAAGAGAGCATATAAAAACTTCTGTATTTCTTACATTTGATGTTATAGGGCAAAACAGATAGGCTCTAATTACCTCCTAAGAGAGCCAATGTCTGAATGGCTCCAAGCCCACAGGCCTTAACCCCCTTTTATATAAAGAACTTAACACCTCACAACAAATTTACAAAGCTTCCATATATGATTAAGCGGGATCAGTGCCTGAGGGCCACCTTTAAGTAGGCAGACTAGGACATGATTTGGGCACAGGTGGCTGGAAGCTTGTTTAGCGTGGTGGCTCTATAAAACTCATACAAAGTGCTAATGAGATGGTACCTAACACCAGATAGAATATGAGGTGGTATCACCATGTTCTATATTTCGTGGGAGTGCCCCAGAGTCCAAATCTGCAAATACAATCTGATCCAGTCCATACTTCATTGCAGCTTAGTAAAGAACCCGTGAGACGTCTTATTAAATAGGAAGGCTATTAGGTATTTGTAAAGCTCTGATATCCACAGACATGACTAAGCATGATGGATACATTGGTTCCCGGAATGGCCGGAGGCCACATTCCGGAGGTCTCTGCTCCAAATGATGCTTATCTGCTCCTGGTTTTTTTTTGGAGTATTACAAATAAGTTATATGAAAAAGCCTGAAGGGAGTTGTGGCCTGATAACAGTGTATTAGTACAAAAGTAATGTTGTCTTCATGAAGAGGATCAAAATTGGATCTCAAAGATTGGCAGGGCTCAAGGCTCGCAGATAGTAGAGGAAGAGGAGAATGTAAGGATGAATCCATGTACCATTCTAAGTCCAATCTTATGCAAGCGCAAATAATATTTTTGTCTTCCAATCCCAGAGCCTGAAGCTCTGATATTCCCCAGCCCGATGTCAAAGACAAAATAGTTTCCAAGTGAGATTCCACAAGGATGCTGGATCAGATGGGGCAGAAGGTCATTGGATAAAGGTTCCAGGGTGATAGAGAGGTCCCAAGTGGGAAAGCTTTGTTTTAACAGATGGGCTTATCTTCTTGCCTGCCTTGAAGAATTTGATTATTAAAGGATCTTTGGCCCATGTCTTGCTGTCATAGCCGAGGTTACCACCAGCTGTACCCTTAAGATGCTTAATCCTGATCCTAAATCATGGTCTGCTTGCAGGAAGTCAAGGAGTTAGGAGGAAGAGGGTACATTAGGATTGAGGAAGTTTTGCTGTTAGCGATAGATCTAAACTTATTCCAAACCTTGTCATTCGTATTGTTCGCCAAAGGCACCTGTGGTTTGAGCAGAGGTGAAACAACTCTAGAGGAGCATCATTAAGATTTTAAGATCCTAATGTGGAGGCTCAATCTGTGAGGATTCTGATGGGTGTGATGCTTTGAGCCAGAAGAAAGGGTATCAGAGGAATATTTGCCAGAGGCCATAGGGAATCATGGGTTTTCTTGTAAATATGGCAGTGCTGTTATCACCGTTATTGTTGATATTGCAAGTCTCAAGAGAATTTTTGAGGTAGGAGGCGTACATTAGATTGCATGTCCAAGGACTTGACAGGGTATTTATTGCATCTGCCCAAGGGTGAGGTAGATGTGAAATAAACCTCTGCAGCTTGGTAATGCTTGCTGTAGAAGGATGCAGTTCAGGAAAGACCCACTGGCCCACAATCCAACTGAATAACTTCAGTTGTAGGGTCTACCCGTTGGGATCAGAGAATCCTTGGGATAGGTGATTGGCTTCTGTGTTTTAAGTGGGCTGGAAGATAGACTACTCTTAGGTCCTTCAAATTCCCCTCTGCCCAGTTGAAGATGGGTTCCACTTCCCCCAGTTAGGAAGTGTTGTGGGTTCTGCCTTGGTGATGTATGTACGATATTGCCGCACTATAGTCTATCCAAATCAGAACTGACCTGTCCTAGATCTGAGAGAGCAACGCTGCCAATGCAAGATAAGCCACCTGGGTCTCCAGGATATTTGCGATGATGTCTGCTATATCGAATGCTCATCTCTCTTGAACCAACGTCTGGTTGCAATGTGCCTCCTAGCCTACTACATTGGCACCTGTGGTAACTGTGGACCAGAAGACATGCCTTAATGGATGTGGCTTTACAAGTATCTCCCTCTTTGTCCACCAGTGCAGACCCCTGTGCATCAAACTTGTTTGATATATGGACTGGGATAGACTGTTTGCTTGATTGCCTCAGGAATTCTAGATAAAGGTGCCTGAGGTATCCATGTGTCCATGGGACCCTCTGGATATAGGTAGACAAAAGAAAACCCTATTAAGTTTAGTAGGACCATGTCCTCACTCTCCTTATTTTCTGAATGATCGCCCACAACTTCTGAGATGGCAGGGACATCAACCCATTTGCGGTATTGAATAAGACATCTAAACTGGAGAAAAGATGACTCCCTTGATGATTTACCATCCAGCCGTATCTTGATAGTGTAGGCCACAGCCTCCACCTGTGTTCCACTAGCTGGGCTGGATCTTTGATAAGAGGTGGACATCATCTCGTTACTGATAAGAACTGCGACCCAGTTCTCGTAGAGAAGCTTGGATAGTGATCCGAGCCCCCCGTGAGGGCTCTGAAAGAAGTCCATAGTTCTAACCACAACACCTGTATTGCTATTACAAGTAGTGGCATGGATCCTGCAAAGTATTGAAATGTATCCATTGCTGTCTCACGAGTGAAGTCTGCTGCGAGCTATAATTCGCATCGTCTTGCCTATAATTTCTCTAGGTACATTGCGGAATCGCTGTTTCCCCATTTTCGATCCATGCCCGAATGGCTTTGGATACAGGTAAGGCAATTGCTGGCTTCCAGGCATTTGCCCGCCATTTGGTAAGCTCCTTCCAGTCAGGGTATGTTCATCTACCTAAACCTCCATTGAGACTACATCATTGATTGGTGAGATGACGTTCTTTGCCACTGCTGAGTCTAACTCTGGTGGGCCGTCTGGTATTGCAGAATCCTGTTCTGACAGTGGACACATTTTCCTAGGCAAATGAGAGAAAAAAATGTTTTTGTTTTTTTTCCCCCAATGACATCCCCCAGAGGAAATAAGGAAACCTGCTCCCTAGAAATGGGAAGTACGTCTTTGACTTCTCAGATGTAGTGTTTCCAGCCAATATTTGACCTTACAGCCTGGACATAGGGCTGAACTAAGGAAGAGTTGACGTCTGAGTGTTAAGCTCTTCTGAGCTATGCTTAAATGGCCATTATTATTCAGATATCTAGGAGGGATACTGACTGGGTGGTGATAGGATTTTCTCCAGAATGGGCTAGAAAGAGTTAACTTCTCTGGAGGAGGTTGAGCTAATTGCTGCCTTGGAACTGCTGAGCTCATTCTGATATGCAACCTTGCACAACTTTGAGCAGGTTGGTTACCTGTTAACCATCTGACTCTGTTTGCTGGATAGAGTCTAAGCCTCGGCTTCCACTATTGCGACCCCCAGTTGCACGATCTGGAGTGCGACCTCGATGTGACTTTACACCCTCTGGACCCAAGTCGCATCAAAGGATTGAACAAAGCCATGCAGGAGTCTTCCCAATGTTGCTGACCTTCAAAGTCATATATATGGGAACAGGTGCCACTAAACACAATGGGCTGTGATCTGTCATGCGACCCGTATGGTAAGTTGCACCAGTGGAAATGTAGCCCATAGCAACTTTTGCAGACCAATTCAGTTGGCAATGGGATGGCCCCGCATGCTCGGCAATTTCAGGGATTTGGGAATTGATGAACATGAAGCACTGTGACTTTCCACAGATGCACTTTTGCCGCTTGCATGATATCCTGATCTGGATGGTCTGCAGGCTGGGGCCTTTATATGTTGCCTTGATGTCCACTTGCACTTCTTTTGGCGTACATGGCTGAAATACATAAACGTACCAGCAGAAGTGCTTTTTTTTTTTTATTTTTCTTACCTGGACACCGGTCCTTACCATAAATGTTGGAGAGGGTCTTGGCCGGGTGGCGTACAGCTCCTGATAGATAGCGGACAGAAAAAAACAGCTATAGGAAATAAGGAAGTTAGCAACAGTTATATCAACTGGGGGCAGGGAAGGTCAGACCCGCATACGTGGTCACGGGCACCAGGGATCTGTCCGATTCAGCCCGTCCCGCCGAGCCGGCTCTTGACGTCAGCGCATGCGCAGAGCAGCCAGGAGACGCTGAAGGACTAATAAAAGCTGTTGCGAGATGCGCGGTGACCACTAAGTGCCGGGAAATGAAGATACAAACTATGGGGGGTGGGGGATGGGGGCAGCGGGGAATGTAGATTGAAAAGGAAAGCAAGATGAGAGGAAGGAAAGGTGAGATGTAATGAACGACAGGCAGGAAGGAAGGATAAGCTAAAAATAAAATATTGCTGCTTTCTCTGCACAAAAACAAAAGACATCACACAATCCCAGATACACAATCCTATACCCACATTTGATCCAGAGGAAGGCGAAAACCCCAGCAAAGCATGATCCAATTTGCTACAGTGGGGGGAAAAAAATTCCTTCCTGACCCACAGAGAGGCAATCGGATATTCCCTGGATCAACTTACCTATACATGTTAGCACCCAGTTATATTATGTACCTTAAGGAAAGAAAGAAATTGAGAGGGAATGGATGATAGGAGAGAGACCTGGAAGGGTAAGGCAAAGTGAATATTAGATACAGCTGCTTTCTTTGCTGCAAGCCTGAGCAAATGCCAGTATATAAATGCAGGTAGGCGCTCTTACTTAAGAGACAACTGCTGTCCTAAAAGACCCACAAAAGGGACTCCCGTGTTTTTTAGCGCTAATAGCGGCCCGAGACAAGGGACTGCATTCGGAAGAGGCTGAACCCGAATGGAAGCTGCCGACTGCAGAGGTAAGGACGTTCCACCACCATTCACTGACCATGAGGTATGAGGAAAAAAAGGAGAATGCTGGGAGGGCACTAGCCCGTTTCTTTTATACTATTCACTGTTCCTGAGGGAGGAGCCAAGGCGGAGCTTGTCACAGGTATGCTGCCATGGAGGCCCCAGGAAATACCTTATACAGCCCACTTCCTGTTTTTTTTTTTGTCTGGTAAAATGCCTCAGCATTTGACATCATGTACAGCTCTCTCACTCTCTTGAGAGTTTGCCAGGAAGGGAGGGGGGATGAGTCATAAGAGGGCCAATAAAAGCTGCAAGGCTGGAGGTGTGCCTCTGTGTGTGTCTGTGTAAATCCAGGAAGTGAAAAGGCAGCAGCTTCAACCGCCCACAGTTAAAATGGATGCAGTCAGACTTAGTGGAGGAAATTTCTACAACATATTTGGCAAGTACAGAATCACAGTATATATAAAATAATTTGTAAGATACAAAAACACATCGCTCTGAACTCCTGTAAGTCGGAAGTCCGTGTAAAAAAAAATTTGGTGAACAAGGCATTTGCATGCCGAAACGCGTCTGCCTGTTCCTTTTAATTTTTGGTATGAAATAAACATTTGAAGATGTTTTTCAGTGTGCCAGCTCATTTTCTTCTTCTCATGGAGAGATAAAATAATATGCAAAGTGGTTGGAGGGAAGCTTCAGAAGGACAAAGATGTTTTTATTACAAATTATGTGAGCAGACTGCAGTTCCTATTTAAGAGCCCTTTCACACTGGGGCCACCCGAGCGTCAGCGGTAAAGCGCCGCTAGTTTAGCGGCGTCTTACCACTTTTATAGCGGCGCTTTCGCTGTGGGGATCACTTTTATCTGAAAGTCCGGCACCTGAGTGAAAAGAAAATCCCGGGGTTATGGCATTTAGCTGCAGCCATAACCCTAGTACTTAACGTCAAACAAATTACGTATTTTCCCAGTCAGGTGGTCGGCAAGTGATTAAACCTCAAAATTCCTGCACTAAATGATGGCTAATGGCAGTACAATACTCTACTACTGCTAAAAAGGAGGATTCAAAGACTCGCAAAACATTAAGCTATATTGGCTAACCATATTTTACTGCAATGAGATGCACTCTTCTGCTTCGTATGTCAACGCAAAAATGTAATAAAATCTTTGAAAAATAAAACATAAAGCAAGGATACATTAAAGTAGAACTATGGTCAAAATGAAGAAATAAATATGTTATGCACCTTTACAGTCTGTTAACCTCCCTGGCGTTATGATTATTTCAGATTTTTGGTGCTGAAAGCGGTACCATTATTTTGCATGGAAATTTGGCATTTTATATTGTAGGCCTGTAATTCTTAGGAATAACTCACTTAAATGTGTCCAAACAAGAGTCTAGTAGACATCCCGGGTATGATTAGGTTTGAAACATGAAATCATAAATTATAATATAATAAATAACTAAAAATAATTATCAAAAATAATAACGTAATAGTAATAAAATGTATTCAATAATGCAATCAAACCAAAAACACAGAAATTTGCTAATTTGCAGAATTGTCGCTGTCGTCACTTTCAGTGTCTGATGATAAATTTCCCCAAAAATCAGTATCACTCAATTCTGCAAATGATTCTTATTTACTATCGCTGTTTTCTAGCTGATCAAAAACCACTTTTGACGTAAAGGGACACTTTTTGGTGCCATGGACATTCTCAAGTTTCCAGGCAGAAAGAATGACATATACAGTGGGGATCAAAAGTTTGGGCACCCCAGGTAAAAATGTGTATTAATGTGCATAAAGAAGCCAAGGAAAGATGGAAAAATCAACAAAAGTTAGATTTTATTTCCATCATTGACAATTTCAAAATTACAGAAAACAAAAAAATGGCGTCTTCAAAAGTTTGGGCACCCTGCAGA
This sequence comes from Glandirana rugosa, assembly GCA_018402905.1. Lineage (NCBI taxonomy): Eukaryota > Metazoa > Chordata > Amphibia > Anura > Ranidae > Glandirana > Glandirana rugosa. Next base: position 1,398,636 of record BLSH010462490.1, on the reverse strand, counting down.
ATTTATAGCATGCACTGCCCCCTTTGCAAGGCTGAGACCTGCCAGTGTCATGGATTGTTCTCAATCATTGTCTGGGAAGACCAGGTGATGTCAATCTCAAAGGTTTTAAATGCCCAGACTCATCTGACCTTGCCCCAAGAATCAGCACCATGGGATCTTCTAAGCAGTTGTCTAGAAACCTGAAACTAAAAATAGTTGACGCTCACAAAGCTGGAGAAGGCTATAAGAAGATAGCAAAGCGTTTTCAGATGTCAATATCCTCTGTTTGGAATGTAATTAAGAAATGGCAGTCATCAGGAACAGTGGAAGTTAAACCAAGATCTGGAAGACCAAGAAAAATATCAGACAGAACAGCTCGCAGGATTGTGAGAAAAACAATTCAAAACCCACTCGACCCCACGATCCCTCCAGAAAGATCTGGCAGACACTGGAGTTGTGGTACACTATTCCACTATAAAGAGATACTTGTACAAATATGGTCTTCATGGAAGAGTCATCAGAAGAAAACCTGTTCTACGTCCTCACTACAAAAATCAGCGTTTGAACTTTGCAAATGAACATATAGAAAAGCCTGATGCATTTTGGAAACAAGTTCTGTGGACCAATGAGGTTAAAATTGAACTTTTTGGCCGGAATGAGCAAAGGTACGTTTGGAGAAGAAGGGGCACAGAATTTAATGAAAAGAACCTCTGTCCAACTGTTAAGCATGGGGGTGGATCAATCATGCTTTGGGATTGTATTGCAGCCAGTGGCACAGGGAACATCTCACGAGTAGAAGGAAAAATGGATTCAATAAAATTTCAGCAAATTTTGGATGGTAACTTGATGCCATCTGTGAAAAAGCTGAAGTTAAAGAGAGGATGGCTTCTACAAATGGATAATGATCCTAAACACACCTCAAAATCCACAGGGGATTACATCAAGAGGCGTAAACTGAAGGTTTAGCCATGGCCTTCACAATCTCCTGACCTCAACATAATTGAAAATCTATGGATAGACCTTTAAAGAGCAGTGTGTGACAGACAGCCCAGAAATCTCAAAGAACTGGAAGACTTTTGTAAGGAAGAATAGGCAAAGATACCTCAAACAAGAATTGAAAGACTCTTGGCTGGCTACAAAAAGTGTTTACAAGCTGTGGTACTTGCTAAAGGGGGCAGTACAAGATATTAACTCTGCAGGGTGCCCAAACTTTTGCAGACTCCATTTTCTTGTTTTCTGCTATTTTGAAAGTGTAAATGATGGAAATAAAATCTAACTTTTGTTGACATATTATAAGAATTTCTAATCTGTAATTTAATGCCTTTTGGAGATTTTTCCATCATTCTTTGGCTTCTTTATGCACATTAATACAAATTTTTACCTGGGGTGCCCAAACTTTCGATCCCCACTGTATGATATAAAAGTGCATGCAGGGCACTGGGCAAACCACTAGGGACAAAGGGGATGTGAAATGATTCCATACAGTAATGTAATCTGTAAGATTACTGTACTGTATGTGCTGTGTGTGTTTCACTTTTTGTAATTTGCTGCCGGTCTCCGTCCCCGTGCTACGCGACGCTCGCAGGGAACGGAGCCCGGCATCGCTGGATCCAGGACAAGGTAAGTAGTGCTGCCTTGGATCCAGCGATGCAATCCCGAGTGTGGCTCGGGGTTACCGCTAATGGTACTGAAATTACACCCACGAGCCACACTGGTGATTACCACCAGGGAGGGTAAACATGTCACTGATTGTTTTGCAAAAAGCAGTAAGGATGTTGAGATATCTACGTTGCCCCCAGCTCTGATGTGCCCTTCCTTTAATGAAGTGACAATGTTACTTCCTGGTTTTCTAATTGCCTGTGTTGAACACATGTTGTCCCCATTTGCGTCTATCTCTCTGCAGAAACTTCATGGCATCACTGGGGGAGGTGCTCCTATAGTACAGGGAAATCTCAGGCATTTTACTATACAAAAAAGTCCTGATTAGGCTCCGCCCATGCTCAGCCTATGAAGTCCCGCCCACTGCCCCCTATGTCCTGCCTTTGCCCGCCCACTGCTCTAGCTCCTAGCTAGGCTTCTGTTCCATCAGTTTACAAATTACCAGAGGAAAACAGGAAGGGAGAAGCACACAGATTAATAGACAGATATGTGTGGATACAAAAATATACCGCGCTCATTCAGCAGCCACCAAACCCATAGAGATAAGAAATTCTCTCATATGTGTATTATTCTCTCTGGTATTCACAACAAATCCAGAGATGGTAATGCTGCGTTAATAAATCATGGCGCTTACAAACTTTAATGTTCTTGACCGCAAAAATTATATATATATATATGTGTGAGCTGAATATAACCATATAACATAAAAGTCCTATAAGTGGAGGAGCTTCTTGGCAATCCTTGAAACACGAAACTCCTATTACAGAAAAAAAGGGGGGTCCCGTTCACAAGGTGATTTACATCCGCTTGCTTCCCCACTTACCGGACTTCATTGACCTCCAAGGGCCACACAAACAAATAGGGATATATTTCTTCTTGTTGAGCTTCACATGCATATACATGAATAGACTTCTTAACTCCCGATAACCTCCGCTAGGAACCCCAAAGGTACCCCACTTACCAGATCTTGAAGCGGTAAAGCGTAGCTGAAGGTAAAGGAGTATGTTGAAGAGTCCCC
>BLSH010462490.1:1380061-1394790 GCA_018402905.1 Glandirana rugosa | reverse complement strand
CCCTTTGTCCCTAGTGGTTTGCCCAGAGCCCTGCATGCACTTTTATATAATAAATGTCATTCTTTCTGCCTAGAAACATGAGAATGTCCATAGCAACCAAAAAGTGTCCCTTTGCGTCAAAAATGGTTTTTGATCAGCTAGAAAACACCAATAGTAAATAAGAATCATTTGCAGAATTGAGTGATACTGATTTTTGGGGAAATTTATCATCAGCAACTGAAAGTGACGATAGCGACAATTCTGCAACTGAGCTTATTTTTAGTTATTTATTATATTATAATTTATGATTTCATTTTTCAAACTTTTTCATACCCGGGATGTCTACTAGACTCTTGTTTGGACAGATTTAAGTGAGTTATTCCTAAGAATTACAGGCCTACAATATAAAACGCCAAATTTTCATGCAAAATAATTGTACCACTTTTGGAACAAAATTCCAGACAGAATCATACCGCCAGGGAGGTTAACGCAGCATTACCATCTCTGGATTTGTTGTGAATACCAGAGAGAATAATACACATATGAGAGAATTTCTTATCTCTATGGGTTTGGTGGCTGCTGAATGAGCGCGGTATATTTTGGCATTTTTCAGTTTATCATATGTAACTAACCTCAGGTTATATTGATACCAGCTGCTCTTGATACTAATTGATTTGTTGCCAATTCCAAGGCGCGGGTAAATCTGTTTCAGATTAAGAAAAATGCGTGGATACAAACCTGTACTGACTTGTGCCTGTTTTACATAGCAAACACCCAGCTATTGATTGGCAGATGGGTGTGTGTTATGTAAAACAGACTGAGCATGATAGAAGGCTGGAGGACTGAGAGATAGACAAGCCAGTTCACTGAAAGAAAATTACATCTGAGCTTTGTTCTGCTCTGCTGAACTCCTTCCATCATCACTAACCAAATACAACAAATGAGAACTGGTGGAGGGGATTACAGACATTGTTTGCAGCTATATGGTAGGAAAATAATGATTTTGGTTATTATGTTTATTACCAGGTGTAACTTTCAGGTATTTATATGAGGATTTACTAAAATATGTATGTTGTACTTTAAGCTCCCTGCTCTGCCTGCTCAAACCTGGGGAAAAAAATCACTTTCATTTCCAAAAAGACCCATTTTGTCGTTTAAAGTGGAACTTTATACATAACAACTTGATAAAAAAGAATGTTCTTTAGCAAGGAACATACATTCCACATTAATAATCATACTACCAACATTAGTGTGTGCTGTAAGTTGCCTCCAGCAGTGTTCCTATTTCTTCTTGCCAGAGGCTGCTATTTTGCTGAAACCCAGAGCCCCTAAAAAGCACTAAATCATAAAGCAGAACTAAAGCTCATCGACTTAGGGCCGGTTCACACTGGAGCGGCGCGATGCGGCGCTCGAGGCGATCTCAAGGCGGCTTGCGAGGAGACTTCTATCATAGAAGTCAATGCAAGCCGCCTGAGATCGCCCTGAAAATAGTGCAGGGACCAGTTTTCTAAGGCGGAGCGAAGCAATTCGCTCCTATTAGAACGGTCCCATTTGCACAGCATTGAGGCGAATTGTCAGGCGACTCAAGTCGCCTGACAATTCGCCTAGATGTGAACGGGCCGCGATGTCGCGCTGCATCGCGCCGCTCCAGTGTGAACCGGCCCTTAGCGGTTTCAAAAAACAGTTACATTCCTGGAAAGCCAGGATTGCTAAACTGTCACATTTGCTTGTGTCCTAAACCAAACTGTCAAACCATCAAATGGCTGGTGTCATAACTGATCACATTTGCAGCACCATGGCAGTTGCAGATCAAACAAAAGCATCTTCTTTGCCTATAAAGGATAGGAGGGTTTAATTCCGCTTTAGGGCTGTCAGCAGATTGGCCGCTACAAACACGGCAGTGTCTAAAAATGGAGAGCAACTGAGCATGTGCAGAGCAGGGTAAACAGTGTATTACTGGATTCTATACAGTATAGGGACTTTTTTAATGTTTTACATACAGTAGCTACACCTGCAAAAGAGGCCAGCCTGAAGTGAACTAGCAGGAATCGCACCACATTCCAGTTCAAATCACATGCTATTCTTGGCAGTGTTTTGTACGGCTCAAATCGCACTGCAAATTGCACCACACCCGCATGAAAGGGGCGGGCACCTCATTTTTCCACACTGGAATCAGATCACATGGGCGTTCACACCCATGTGATCCGATTCAGCAAATTGCATTGTGTTGTTAACTTAAGATAGACACCCACAGCGGATTGTGATTGTGATACAGTGTGGGAAACGCACAGGTATTGCAACAAATCCCACACCATGTCAGTGTGAACCTGCACTAAAAGAGTTTTAAGATCAGCAATTGTCACTCAAGTTTTGATGCCATTCTATAAAGGAGCTTGATAACAGTCTGTTGTTTATCTGGAGTTCATGGTACTTATATTATTCCCTGCTAGATACTAATGTGATTCTCAGTAAGCATATACAATGCCTTGATAAAGTATTCATACCCCTTGACATTTTCCACATTTTGTCATGTTACAACCAAAAACGTAAATGTATTTTATTGGGATTTTATGTGATAGACCAACAAAAAGTGGCACATAATTTGAAGGGGAAGGAAAATGATAAATGGTTTGCAACATTTTTTACAAATAAATATGTGAAAAGTGCGGGGTGCATTTGTATTCAGCCCCCCTGAGTCAATACTTTGTAGAACCACCTTTCGCTGCAATTACAGTTGCAAGTCTTTTTGGGGAAGTCTCTACCAGCTTTGCACATCTAGATAGTGAAATTGTTGCCCATTCTTCTTTGCAAAATAGCTCAAGTTCTGCCAGATTGGATGGAGAGCGTCTGTGAACAGCAATTTTCAAGTCTTGCCACAGATTCTCAATTGATTTTAGGTCTGGACTGGGACATTCTAGCACATGAATATGCTTTGACCTAAACCATTCCATTGTAGATCTGGCTGTATTTTTAGGGTCATTGTCCTGCTGGAAGGTGAACCTTTGCCACAGTCTCAAGTCTTTTGCAGATTTTTTCTCAGATTGCCCTGTATTTGGCTCCATCCATCTTCCCATCAACTCTAACCAGTTTCCCTGTCCCTGCTGAAGAAACGCATCCCCACAACATGATGCTGCCACCACTATGTTTCATGGTGGGGATGGTGTATTCAGGGTGATGTGCAGTGTTCGTTTTGCGCCACACATAGGGGTTGATTTACTAAAGCTGGAGAGTGCAAAAACCGATGCAGCTATGCATGCTAGCCAATCAGCTTTTAACCTAAGCTTGTTCAATCAAGCTTTGACAATAAAACCTTGAAGCTGATTGGTTTCTGTGTGGAGCTGCACCAAATTTTGCACTTTCAAGCTTTAGTAAATCAACCCCCTAGTGTTTTGCTTTTAGGCCAAAAAGTTCAATTTTGGTCTCATCTGACCAGAGCACTTTCTTACACGTTTGCTGTGTCCCCCACATGGCTTCTCGCAAACTGCAAACAGAAATTCTTATGGCTTTCTTTCAACAATGGCTTTCTTCTTGCCACTCTTCCATAAAGGCCAGATTTGTGGAGTGCCTAATAGTTGTCCTGTGGACAGATTCTCCCACCTGAGCTGTGGATCTCTGCACCTCCTCCAGAGTTACCATGGATGCTTCTCTGATTAATGCTCTCCTTGCCCAGCCTGTCAGTTTAGGCTGATGACCATGTCTTGGTAGGTTTGCAGTTGTGCCATACTCTTTCCATTTTTGGATGATGAATTGAACAGCGCTCCGTGAGATATTCAAGGCTTGGGATTTTTTTTTATAACCTAACCCTGCTTTAAACTTCTCCACAACTTTATCCCTGACCTGTCTGGTGGGTTCATTGGCCTTCATGATGCTGTTTGTTCACTAAAGTTCTCTAACAAACCACTGAGGGCTTCACAGAACAGCTCTATTTATACTGCGATTCTATTTACTAATTAGATGACTTCTGAAGGCAATTGGTTCCACTAGATTTTAGTTAGGGGTATCAGAGTAAAGGGGGCTGAATACAAATGCACGCCACACTTTTAACATATTTTTTTTTTTTAAATTTGAAAACCATTTATTATTTTCCTTCCACTTCACAATTATATGGCATTTTGTGTTGGTCTATCACATAAAATCCCAATAAAATACATTTACGTTTTTGGTTGTAATATGACAAACTAGAACATTTCAAGGGGTATGAATACTTTTTCAAGGCACTGTACCTATTATGACCAGGAGAATCCTATAATTGCCACTGAATACCATTGAATATCTGATTGCATATTAAAACGAATGTGTACACTGCACTATAATCCTATTATTGTGATCTTCTCCGCATCACCAAGTTAAAGGATAAGTTTACCTTTAGTAACATGTTATACCCACCGGCGCCACAACCCGATCCATTATTGAGACAGTGGATGAGGGAAAATCTCCCTGCACCTGCTGTCACAATTTAAACACAGCGGGGCTGTGATAGGCTCCACCCACACAGCCACGTCATTCATTCACAGAGTTCCGTCAATGGACTACAAGTACTATCTTCCACAGCGGGAGACAGCTTGTAGTTCTCAATGAACTGCAAGGGAGCTCAGTGAGCGCTCTCGTAGTTCATTGATTCTACCTGGACTTCAGGAAATGTCTGCCCATATAAGAGGTAAGAACAGACAGCTGTGCTGAGAGTTTGCAAGTGTTCCTGACATTGTACCTATGATCTGCTGATTGTAGGTACAATGCACTACAGCTCCTAAAAAAGTGAGTTTATCCTTTATCCATTATAAGCTGAAAAAACTGTACCAATAACTCCAAATTTACTTCATTTTTATAAGGTAGTAAGCCGCTCTTGCACACTTAAAAGAAACAGAAGACACATTTTGAGTTTTAATTTATAAGAAATTGGCCTACTACTCCATCCTCCGCTACCTCCACCTACTCACTGATTCCCTGTCCAGGAGATTGACAATAATTGAAAAAAATGAACTGTAGCAATTTGTGATGAGATCTCCACTGCCCAAATATCGCCCCCACATAACATAGCATGTCCACCTTCACATTCAATACTCTCTCTTACCATAGAGGAGGTTGCCATTTTCTTTTTTGTAACGCCCACTTAACCACTGGACCCTGTTCCCTCAAAACTACTACATTCACCCTCTTGTTCTATTCTACACTTCTACACTACTCCTTCCTAGGTCAGCTGATACCCTCCCATGGCTTCCAATACCATTTTTATGTTGACAACACCCACATTTATCTCTCTAATCCTTTGCTCATCCCGTTAGTCTTCTTGTGTATCACTAACATATATCAGTATGGATGTAGCACCACTTCCTCAAACTCCATCTTTCCAAAACGGAGCTCATAATACTTGATGGATTAGCGTTAAAATGATGTAAACTGATGCACATCCGTTTATATCCACCTTCCCACAGACCTAACATGGGTTCATTACAAAATGCAGGAAAAAACTGAACTCACACAGACATCTTATAAAGGGCTTCCAATCTGTTCTGCTCCAGTTCAGCAGTGGATCTGTTAATGTATCCCCTACTGATCGGATCCAGCATAGTTTGTGTGAAAAGGTCCTAAGTGGATGTAAACCCGATTCAGACATTTGAGCTGGGCACATATATTTGCAGTGTTTTCTTATCTCTCTGTAAAGCACTATGTCCCATAGCTGTCTCCTGCTCCTTTCCTCTGTTATCAGCATGACATAATTTCTGATAAAACCAGCCTGAAATTTATGTTGGGTGGGGGGGGGGGTGCTATATACAGATTAGCAGAAATCTGCTTTACTCACAGAGCGCCTCTGAGAGTTTCTGCGTATCTGGAGGCCAATCAGCTCTCACACATTGTAATCCAACACTACACTGTTACTGGGGAATGAGGAAGTGAAAATTCTAACATGATGTGCTCTTTCAAAACAGTATATACAGCTGCAGATAGCAGATATACATGTAAAACTTATGTAGCGACATTTGTTTCATCCCTGTGTATCATCTGAGGCTGTTCCACTTCACTGGGTATATGGAGGGTTTACATCCACTTTAAGGCTGGATTCAGCATTCAGCGGCTTGTCTCCATTCTCACACCACATCAGCTGGCTGGAGAGGTGGGGGGGGGGGTGCAGTGAGGAGGGGGAAAGAATTCCCGTTTAATGCGGAACACATCTGCGAATTAGATGCGTTCCCACTGGAAAAAATGGGGCTATAATTCACTCCACACTGAACAGAAAACCCACACTTTTTCTGTGCAATGCGCAGTGTGAATGCACCGCACATATGTGAACTGGACACATTAGAAACAACATGTTTTCAAGTGTGCTGCAAATTGGATACAGTGTAAGCCGCATTCAATTCACATAGGTGTAAACCCAGCCTAAGTCTTTTCTTGTTACAACAAAAACCTCTGCACTTGACACCCTGATGATATGGGAAAGAGGCATAATGTGTAAGCCAGCTGTTCTAGGATGTAGTAATGGTAATGGTAATAGCCTTTTCCATTCAGTGCTTGTATTATATGTAGATGACATGGGCGATAAACAAATTCATTAAAAAAAAAAAAATTGCAAGTACAGGTACAGTTGGGACTATACAAGTGCATATAAAAAAATCCAAAGGTTGCCTTTATAAATCAGTAAAGTGTATTCAAACTGTCTGAAAACAGCGTATTATGTGCTGAGCACATAACTCCGTTTTATGTATATTCTGGAATTCTCTTTGGATATTATTTAGATATTTTAGGAAACAGGTGACCAGCATTAACTCAGATTGTATCATTTGAGCTGTAGCATTGCAACTTCTTTATTTAAATGTAACATATGGCCTAACCTTTTGACACTGATAACGATCAGCAATGACTAGAATGACAAAAAAAAAATTACAAAAAGAAGGCTTTATTTTTACCATCTGGTGGATAAGCATTTGAAGCAGGTGTTAACTTTCCTTACAGTCCAAAACAATGCAACAAAACCATCCCACGCACACAAATTGCATTGATCACACACTTTAGATATCTGTGCCTTTGATTATATGTGAAAAGAGTAGTGATCCCGCATGGCAGACAGCAAGACACTGTGTCTGAAGCTTTGCATTATAGAGGAATTCATTAAACCAGAATGTTATAAAGACCAGAAATGAATTCACATTATTGCTGAGCGGATTTCAACCGCAAATGACATAAGCACACCTATGTACCTTGTACATTCACATGTATCCAAGCTACACATGTACAAATGTATTCATATATACACACCATGTTCCCTTTAATTTACTTGCAAAGCTTAGGAAAATGGGTCAGGAACGAAAATACAGGCTTGCTAAATGACGGATCAGATTATTAAAGACTGTGTAAGCTCAACATTTCATATTCCTAATATGTGCTTACTGTACCTGTATGAAACAGTATCCTGCTCTCTTTGTATTGTTTACTTTGTGTGCAATACCTGGTGTTCCTGCCAGTCCCCCTGCTTTCCTATTAAAAACTGACCACGCCAAGCAGGATAGCACACCATGTTCAGTTAGTTTTCAAATTGTGCTGGGAACTTAGTGATCAAACTTGTCCTGACACCCCCTCCCCCCTGCACAGCTATTCACTGGGAAGACCGGTGTGCTGCTGTTTCTCCACCCTAAGCTCACTGAGCTCCTTATATAGCTGAGAACAGAGGGTATGTAATCACTTATTAAAAAAAGAGGAAGAATAGGTGTATGTCTTTTTTATACCTATACAAAAATGTTTTGCCTTTCATTTTTTTTGTAAACTGAATAGGTTGTTTTACAAGGTGAGGATTTACAATCACTTTAGGTTATACAGTTGTGCTGATAAGTTTATATACCTGGCAGAATTTATGATTTCTTGGCCATTTTTCAGAGAATATGAATGATAACACAAAAACATTTCTTTCACTCATGGTTAGTGTTTGGCTGAAGCCAGTTATTATCAATCAACTGTGTTTACGCTTTTTAAATCATAATGACTACAAAAACCCAAATGACCCTGATCAAAAGTTTACATATCCTGGTGATTTTGGCCTGATGACATGCATACAAGTTGACACAAAAGGGTTTGAATGGCTATTAAAGGTAGCTATCCTCACATGTGATCTGTTTACTTGTAATTAGTGTGTGTGTATAAAAGGTCACTGAGTTTCTGAACTCCTGATAGACCCTGGCATCTTTCATCCAGTGCTGCATTGACGTTTACGGATTCTGAGTCATGGGGAGAGCAAAAGAATTGTCAAAGGATCTGCGGGAAAAGGTAGTTAACTGTATAATACAGGAAAGGGATATAAAAAGATATACAAGGAATTGAGAAAGCCAATCAGCAGTGTTCAAACTCTAATCAAGAAGTGGAAAGTGAGGGGTTCTGTTCAAACCAAACCATGGTCAGTTAGACCAACTAAAATTTCAGCCACAACTGCCAGGGAAATTGTTTGGGATGCTAAGAAAAACCCACAAATTACTTCAGGTGAATTGCAGAACTCTTTGAAAACATGTGGTGTGGCTGTTTCAAGATGCACAATAAGGAGGCACTTGAAGAAAGATGAGCTACATGGTCGAGTCGCCAGAAGAAAGCCATTACTATGCAAATACCACAAAGTATCCCGCTTACAATATGTCAAACAGCACAGAGACAAGCCTCAAACCTTCTGGCACAAAGTCATTTGGAGTGATGAGACCAATATTGAGCTTTTTGGCCACGACCAGAAACGTTACATTTGGAGAGGAGTAAATAAGGCCTGTGAAACATGAAGGTGGATCGCTGATGTTTTGGGAATGTGTGAGGCACAGGAAATTTGGTGAAAATTGATGGCAAGATGAATGCAGTATGTTATCAAAAAATGCTGGAGGAACGTTTGCATTCATCAGCCAGGAAGCTGCGCATGGGACGTACTTGGACATTCCAACATGACAATGATCCAAAACACAAGGCCAAGTCAACCTGTCATTGGCTACAACAGAATAAAGTGAAGGTTCTGGAGTGGCCATCTCAGTCTCCTGACCTCAATATCATTGAGCCACTCTGGGAAGATCTCAAACGTGCAGTTCAAGACAGCCCAAGAATTTCCAGGAACTGAAAACTTTTTGCCAAGAGGAATAGGCAGCTTTACCATCTGAGAAGATAAAGAGTCTCATCCACAAATACCCCAAAAGACTTCAAACTGTCATTGATGTCAAAGGGGCAATACACGGTATTTAGAACTGGGGTATGTACACTATTGATCAGGGTCATTTGGGTAGTTTCTGTTGTCATTATGATTTAAAAAGAGTAAACACAGTTGATTGATAATGAATGGCTTCAGCCAAACCCTAACCATAAGTGAAATACATTTTTTTAGTGTTATCATTCATATTCTCTGAAAAATGGCCAAGAAATCATAACTTCTGCCAGGGTATGTAAACTTATGAGCACAAGTGTATGTTCCTTCATTAGAAGGTTTTTGATTTCAAAGTGTTTGAACAAAATATACTTGCAAATGGGAAACTCCAACGCAACTGACTACTGTTAAATATTAGATTTTTTTTATTACAACATGTAGAACGATGGCACATTTAACTTAAGATTTATCAACATAATGGGGTAAACTGATGTAATCTGAACATTGGTTTACTTTATAAGTAACAAAAGTAATAACACCAGAGATAAATGATCCATGTAATAACCAACTGTTTTAAGGGATCGGGAAGGAACTTTTCTCCTGTTGGAGCATGTTAAACCGTGTTTTATAATAATTTTTTTTTTTACCAGGGGTATGGTATTATTTTTAATGGGATTTTCTATAACTGGTTGAACATTTTTCAGCCTGACTGATACGTTACTGTGTAAGGAAATATTTTAAGCTCAACTGGAAAAAGCAACAAATCCACCCTGATCCGTTCCACACCAAAACGTTTTTCAGGCGCTGTGGTGCTAAAAATAGCACCTGTGTAGCGCTTGAAACACACCCCCCCCCCCCATTCTCCCCAGTGTGAAAGCCTGAGTGCTTTCACACTGGGGCGGTGCTCTTGCAGGACGGGAAGAAAAGTCCTGCAAGCCGCATCTTTGGGGCGGTGCGGTGTATACACCGCTCCTACACCGCCCCCTCCATTAAAAGCAATGGACGGCGCTCCCGAAGCGGCTGTACACCGCCTCAGAAGCCCCAGAGCGGCGTCACTTTTAACCCCTTGTTAACCCCTTCCTGGGGGTTAAAAGCGCCCAGCTCCCCGCCTGCATAGCGGTGCCATAGCGACACTATAATAGCGGTAAATTCGACACAAATTAGCGGCGATTTACTGCTACCGCCTCTCCCCGCCCCAGTATGAAAGTAGCCTTACAGTGGGAACCTTCCCATCCTTCCACCCTGCAAAGGTTAAATGCTCTTTTAGAGTAGGGGCAGAGCATTAAGGAGAAAATATTTACCTTACTTCTTGCTTCAGCAGGCTCCCCTCAGCTGCTGTGTAAGCTATAATCTGAACAGGTCGCACTCCAGCCTTCTAAACATACAATACTGGGTTAATGTCTCTGTATTGTACATAATGATGCCTGGGCTCCATTCATAGACTGTAACTTAGGGTGGAGAAGGACAGCACTGGAGCCGGCTATAGCAAGGAATTGGTTAAGTAAAATGACCTGTTCCAGAATCCTATAGACATAATGAGTGTAGTGTTATGGGGGGGCATGGATGGATTTTTTCATTATCACGTAGTAGGGTGTTAATTTGATAGTCTTTACCAGCTAATAGCAATAACAATAGAGACACCCAGAAGCTTCAATATCAACGTAACTGTTAGAGCCGGTTCACACAGGGCTGACTTGTCAGAAGTCGCGCTCCATGCAGTACAATGGAACCGTTCTAATAGGAGCGACTCAAGTCGCTCCGACTTAGAAAAAGGTTCCTGTACTACTTTGGGGGCAACTTGCATTCACTTCTATTACAGAAGTCATTTGCAAGCCGCACTGAAGTCACGCTGTTCAGAGTCACCCCTGAAGTCGGATTGCCCCTGTGTGGACCGGCTCTTATGAGTAACTGAAACACAAAATATTTCAACTGTTTTGGATTTCAAAACATTTGAAAACTATTTTATGTCAGCCTAATTTGTAATACAATATTCACAAAATATCCCCATGATCTACTGTAATTGCCCATAATAATGTGACAAATGACTCAGTTGAATCCATTCCTAAACAACCTAAAATGGACATTTAAGTTCAAATTTAATAAATTATCTATATCTCTCTGCTTTCACTTCAATTACCCAACAAGAAAGTTAAAAATAAATTGAAATTTTAGCTTGGCAGGTATTTAAAATGAACATGAGTATAACTACTCCGTTAATAAGTAAGCCCCTTAGTATTCAGTAAGGCCTCATGCACACTGAGGCTGGTAATCGGACATTTAGGGGCATTTGGATGTTTTTCCAGCTGCCCATGAACTCATTTAATGTTATCTTATCAGTACATTTACACAGGGTCATTTAGGCCTCATGCACACAGGACGTTTTTTTGACTGTTTGCAGACATTTTTTTTCTACAGTCAATAAACTCCCCATTATGTTATCCTATGTGTTCATGCACACATAGGCTGTTATCAACATTTAGCAGTGATGTTTTTGAGCTGTAAAAAAAACCTAAGACCAGAGGGTTCTGAGAGACGTTTTTCAGCTGTAAAAACGTTCAAAGGCTCAAAAACGCTCAAAAAGTCAATCACCAATGTTTTTGGACCTTTTAAATCAATTGGAAAAAAAAACGCTGGCCCTTTAAAAACGCTAAAAACCGTGAAAAAACAGCGGTAATATAACGCTGGTAAAAGCTGGAAAAAATCACTAATAAGCTACTGACGTTTTGGGACATTTTTTTTAAATTCCTGTGTGCATGAAGCCTTAGGCTTCATCCACACATCCAAAAATGTCAGTAGCTTATCAAGGATGTTTTCAGCTTTCACCAGCTTTATTTTACCGTTCTTTTTTTCGCATTTTTAAAGGGCCAGCGTTTTTTTTTTTCAAAAAAACATTGGGGATTGACGTTTTTGAGCGTTTTTGGACGTTTTTAAGCGTTTGAACGTTTTTATAGCTGAAAAACGTGCAAAAAAACCCTCAGCTCTTGGGTTTTTTTTACAGCTCAAAAACGTCACTGCTAAAAACAGCCTCTGAAAAGCCGCAGGTTCTTCAAGCGAGCTTCAAACAAGCTTTGTCATAGACTTCTATGGAGGCATTGAAGAAGCTTTGAATCATGTCTAAATCTACATAATTTTTGATGCAAAGCTGAAGCGAAGCAAAGCCAACGCAAGGTGTATACAGGACTGTAAGCTAACCATTTTATTTAGTGACGTGAGCTTTGACTGGCGTTAACAGAGCTTTAACAAAGCCTGTCTGACGCCCTGTTTTGAAGCAAGTGTAAACGAGCCCTAAGTCATGCAGAGCACCAGTGGAACAAAAACTGATCAAGGGGATCTGCCGTAGGTCACCTCCCTGTTTGGGAGAAGGGTCACCTCATCTCAAAAAGCCTACGCCGTCCTCCCAGGCAGTGAGCACACTGCCTGTTTTGAGACACATTACGGCAGATCCTGGATGACCCTTCTCCCCAACAGGGAGGTGACCTACGGCAGATCTCCTTGGTCAGTTTTTGTTCCACCGTTGCTCTGCATGACTTAGAGCAGTACATCTGTGGACTGGGGAAGCCCCTTTACATGGCCCCCAAGATTTTTTCAAGATGTGTCTCACATTAACCTATTGATGTGCATCTCATAAAAAAATCCCGGGAAACCTCTCCACCTGGTCCAGAGTGGCGCCGCACTTTCTCCTTCTCCTTCATCATACCATCACTGGCAGTGACATATATATTTGCTGTATCTGTACCTGCAACTGCTCTATCTTATTTATATGTGTGCATAGGACAATAATCACTATTTTGACATCTTCCCATTGTGTACCCCTGATGAAGGGCTTTTGGACCCGAAACGTTGGGCACTGAATTACCCCTTTGGACAACGGAGTGTAACAACTTTGTGTAACCGCACACTAGTACTTTGTGTTTAAATATGTACTATATGACTGTATAATGATCCAGATATTGTGCTAATATGCAAAGTTTTAGATATGTCCCTCATATGAGTGACAAATTTTCCTTTTTAAATTTTCTAATAAAATCTTTTGACTTTTTATACATTTGAGTGGTATTCTTACCAATTTAAAGTCCCACAAAGGGGGTATATGCCTTTTTTCCTTAATACTATAGGGATGTGGTAACCACCATTGGTTTTTGCTGAAGTGGAGGAACTCTTCCATTCTGACAGGGGAGATGACACAGATCACATCTTCATGCTATGCAGGAAGAGAGATTTGTGTGTTGTCCCAAGCAGCCCATCCCCCTACACAGTTAGAAACACCCTGAGGGAACAAAGTTAACCCTTTGTTTGCCCCAGATGTTAACCCCTTCCCTGCCAGTGTCATGAGTACAATATCAGTGCATATTTTTAGCAATGATCACTGTAATAATGTCACTGGTTTCCAAAAAAGTGTCAAAAATGTCAGTTAGGTGTCTGATCTGTCCGCCATAATGTCGCAGTCCAGCTTAAAAATCGCTGATCGCCGTCATTACTAGTAAAAAAAAATAATAATAAAGATGCCATAAATCTATCCCCTATTTTGTAGATGCTATAACTTTTGCACAAACCAATCAATATACGCTTATTGGGGGTTTTTCTTACCAAAAATATGTAGCAGAATACATATTGGTCTGAATTGATGAAGAAATTGAATTACATTTTTTCATTGGATCTGTTTTCCAAATTTTTGCTCTTTTTTTTGTTTATAGCGCAAAAAAACCCCAAAAACCCAGAGGTGATCAAATACCACCAAAAGAAAGCTCTATTTGTGGGATAAAGAACATCAATTTTATTTGATTACAACGTGGCATGACCGGCAATTGTCAGTTAAAGTAACGCAGTGCCGTATCGCAAAAAAAAAAATGGCCTGGTCAGGAATTGGTAAATGCTTTCGGGGCTGAAGTGGTTAAAGTGAATGTGTCACATATCCTCATATTCTGTAAAGAGGATGAGGTACCAGAACACTGATTATACTGTCTAAAGTAGTCTTGCCATTGCCAAATTAGCAGAGCAAAATGTGTATCTTAAAGTGGATGTAAACCCAATTCATTAAATCTGAGCTGGGCACATATATCTGCAGTGTTTTTTATCTCTCTTCAAAGCATTGTGTCCTGTAGCTCTGTCCTGCTCCGTTCCTCTGTTATCAGCCTGATAACCTCTGACAACCTCTCCGAAATCCGGAGATAGAAGTGCGTGTCAGAGGAGGTTGCTATAAATAGATCAACAGACTGCTGCACAATCCACAGGCAACCTCTGTACGTGTGGGGAGGGGGGTGTGTGCCTTTCCTCCAATCAGCTGTCTCACAGTGTCCAGCAATAATCCCCTCCTAGAGGGGAAGTGAAAATTCTAACAGAATGTGCACTTTCTAACAACATATATATATGTAAAACTTATATAGGGAGATTTGTTTCATCTCTGTGTATCATCTGAGGCTGTTCACTTCACTTGGCATATGTGAGGGTTTACATGCACTATAAGTACTCCAGTAATCAATTTATTACAATTAATTTGTTTTAAATGTTCTTTTAAACACACTTGACATATGTACCCACATGGCACTTTATATCAACTTCCTGTAATCCGGTACACCCATGTATACAGTTCACACAAATTTTCTTGTAAATTTTGTTTAATTAACATTATTTAACTAATGACCTCATGAATATC
>BLSH010462490.1:1333300-1348624 GCA_018402905.1 Glandirana rugosa | reverse complement strand
CAAAAAAGTAAAAGGCAGCAGCTACAAATACTGTAACTGCTGACTTTTAATATTAGGACACTTACCTGTCCAGGGATCCCGCAATGTCTGCACTCCAGCTGATTTTTCAATCGGCTCTCAGGTGCTGCCGCTGCCATTCATTGTATGGGAAAAGGCAGTGAGGCTTAGCGGCTGTCTCACAGCCGGCTACCTACTGCGCATGTGCTAAGTGCGCTGCACTTTGTGAATGGCCCGGCGTGGGGAGTTGAACTTCCGAGGAACCTCGCCACTGTGAGGTCTCACAGAAGTGGGGACAGGTAACCGCTCCCCCACAAAGGTGTCAAATGTGGCAGCGGAGGGGAAGCAAACAAGCGGAGCCTCCCCTTTTGGGTACATTACATTAGCCAGTTGAGCTCCTGAAAACTTTACCGCTTCATGACCAGGGCATTTTTTTTTCTATTCAGCACTGCGCTACTTAACTGGTAATCGTGCGGTCATGCAATACTGTACGCAAATTAAATTATCATATTTTTTTTTCACACAAATAGACCTTTTTTTTGTGGTATCTGATCACCACTGAGTTTTTTTATTTTTTGAAAATTAAAAATGGCAGAACATTTTGAAAAAAAAACAGTATTTTCTACTTTCTGTCATAAAACATATCCAATAAAATCAAATTTCTTCATAAATTTAGGCCAAATGTATTCTGCTACATGTATTTGATAAAAAAGAAAATCACAAAGAGTCTATATTAAAGTGGTTGTAAACTCATTACAACCACTTTAACCTACAGGTAAGCCTATATTAAGGCTTACCTGTAGGTAACCTGCATAAGACAGTGTAATTGCGTGTGCCGACGTCATCAGCACATGCGCAGTGAATAAACGGACGCTCTGGTGTTTCTCCACCAACACTGTGCCGTGACTGGCGGCTCCTGCGCGTGTGTGACGTCACGCAACTCTGGCCAGTCACAGCGCGGGAGTCGGGCAGGCATGGAAGCGGCCTGGAGCAGGCACATCGTGGAATTCCTCTGCAGGTAAGTGGTACATAATGGACTAGTATGCGATGCATATTAGTCCATTATGCTTTTACTTTGCAGGAAACTACAGAGGAAGTAAAACCCATCAGGGTTTTAACCACTTCCCGACCAGCCGCCATTCAGGTCGGCTCGATTGCGCAAATCGCCATAGCTGAACTGCGGTGCTTTAAGAGACTGTAGGGGGCGTGTACACGATGTCCGATTGCTCCTCTCAGAGCCAGAATGGGGATCCGTTGATGTAAACAAACAGATCCCCGTTCTGACAGGGAAGTGGAGAGAGATCTGCTGTTCCCAGTGAATGGGAGCAGCTTTCTCTCTCCACCCCCCAGTCACTACATTCCCCCCACAGTTAGAAACACCTCCCTAGGGAATACTTAACCCCTTGATCGCCCCCTAGTGTTAACCCCAGTAATTAGTGACTATTTTTAGCTGTGATCGCTGTATAAAATGTCATTGGTCCCAAAAAAAGTGTCAAAAGTGTCCGAACTGTCTGCCACAATATCACAGATCACTGCCATTACTAGTAAAAAAAAATAAAATAATAAAAATGCCATAAATCTATTCCCATAATTTGTAAATATGTTAACTTTTGCGCAAACCAGTATAAGCCTATTGCGATTTTTTTTTTTGATCAAAAAATATGTAGAAGAATATATAATCGGCCTAAACTGAGGCATAAATTTGTTTTTATTATATATATTTTTTTCTTGGATATTTATTATAGCAAAAAAAAAAAAAAAAAGCTTTTTTTCAAAATTGTTGTTCTTTGTTTGTTTATAGCGCAAAAAATAAATAACGCAGAGGTGATCAAATACCACCAAAAGAAAGCTCTATTTGTTGGGGAAAAAAAGGATGTTAATTTTGTTTGAGTACAGCGTCGCACGACTGTGCAATTGTCATTTAAACGGACGCAGTGTCGTTTCGCAAAAAGTGCTCTGGTCAGGAAGGGGGTAATTCCTTACAGGGCTGAAGTGGTTAATTGGCTTGTGGGAAAGTTATAGTCTACAAACTATGGTATATATATTTAAAAAATTGAGGCCCTAAAATGCCAGGACAACACAAATAACCCCCACATGAGGAAGAGGCATGGTGAGCTTTTTGAAGTTGTAATTGTTATACTGTCACCAGTAATGTACAGTACAGCATCATCATATGACTGATTTGGCAGTGATCAGGGACACTGACTGGTGACAGCATGTTAAAAAAAAAAATAATAATTTTTTATTCATTTTAAAACTTTTTTTTTTCTTTTTTTTTTTACATACTGTCATCAGAGTAGTTCAGTGTCACCATAGCAACCCTGGACTACTCTGGGGGATGATCAGGGACTTTATTTTTTTTTTTTTACGTTTTGTTTTTTGTTACAATGAAGAGCATTGTAACAGCAAAGTTTTCAACTGTCATGGATGGGTTAACCATTCATGACAGCTGTGATCACAAGTGATCTGTGATTGGCTACAACTAATCACATTCTATAGGGTGCTGTAATTGGCCCAGGTACCATGTGATATCTGTGGGACAATCACAACATAGGCAACACAGCTGTTATGAAGGAACGCATTTAGGAGCACGCAGCGTGCTCCTAAACCCAAAGCAGGTATATGACGTACATGTACACGTTATTGTGCCTGCACGTGCCGCCACGCCGCAGTATATGCACTGTGGTGGGTAGATTAGTACAATATTTTCTTTATAGAGTCTTTAATGTAAAATCTTTGTTTGTTTGAGTTGATTAATGCTTTCTATCGTTTGCAAACAATTTAAGAATGCTTCATTGTACTTTTCTTTCAAGATCAAATCAATATTTCAAACATAGAAACATGACCGCAGAAAAAGGACCAAGAGGTTCATCGAGTCTGCCCATTTTCTGTTTTTCTTCTTCTTTTGTTAACTTTTTTGTCTGAGTATAGATCTACGTTTGTCCCAAGCAGGTTTGAAGCCACTTACTATTGATTGACTCACTGCCTCTGCTGGAAGTTTATTACAAGCATCAGGTACCCTGTCAGTAAAATAATATTTTTATCCATCGCCATGGGGCCCTTACAGTAAATGGCATGGGGCCCATAGGCTGATGCCAACTCCGCCTATTTGGTAATCCAGCACTGGCTATTGAATAGTAGAGTGCTGTGGGATGACAGAAGAGGACAGAGAGAGAGGAGTTGTATACTTCTATAAGTATTGTAAACAACAAGAAAAACCCTATGTCCAAATGTCCCCTATCCGTTAGATTGCATTCACACCTTGGAGTTTTGAATCGCGGTAATTTCAAAATGCTCTGCTAAAATGACAAACGCAAATTTCAGATGCCATTTATTTTAATGGCACCTAAAAGTGATAAATCATACTGCAATCATGACAAACTGTATTGCGCGATGCGGTTTGCTGCGATTCTAGACGCCCAGGTCTGAATGCAGCCAAAGAGTGTAACTTCTGAGCCAATGCAATGCTAAAAAAATGTGCTTAACAGATCTGGGTATTACCAATAAGAACATGGAACCCTCAGGCTCCATTCACACCTGAGCAGAGCGACTTTCAGGCATTTTCATTTGAGAGTTTTTGGAAGTGTATTACAAGCGTTTTAGAAGTGTAGTACAAGTGTTTTACAGCTTCAGGCGTTTTTTTTTTAGCCAATAGAAAGCACCATGGGAAGGAGAGGGGGAAGGAAATTAGAAGTGGAGAACTTCTGTTTGAAAAGGAAATGCTCATGTCACGCGTTTTCAGGCATTTCTATTGAAGTCTATGGGGCCAAAAACACTTGTAATCTGCCAAAAAGAAGCTCATGTATTTTTTTGAGTGACACACGTTTTGCTTCAGGTGACAGAATGCTCATATGTGAACAGGGGCCTTTGAAATTAATTGGATTTGGTTTGTTGAGCGTGTCAAGCTGAAAATCGCTGAGGTGTTAACAGGGCCTCATAGTGGGCATTGATATGGATGTGTCTGGAAATAACTGAGCCATTACCTGCAAAGCAGAATTATAATAGTTGTCAGGAACTGATCACACAAATTGCCAGCAGTGCAGAAACCAAAAACAATCCAAGTTGTAACCACAGTAAACCAAAAATAGCAAATATCCAGAGAAATGCTGAAAACATCATGAATGGATCCACTAACAGGAAAACAGGTCCATAATAAACATGTGCACTCTTAGGCCTCGACGCCGACGTTTTTTGCAGTTCTCCATGTTAGTCAATGGCCCCATAAAAACGCCAACGTTTTTTAGCTGTAGAGGGCGTCGGCGTTAGTGAGCTGAAACTAGAACCCACGGCCAGCGCATTCTGAGGCTGTAACGTTTTGGCGCTTTTTTTACGCTGATGCCGCAAAACGCTCACTAACGCCCACTAATGCCGTCTCGGCGTTAATCAAAGTTTTTAGGTTGAAAAATAGCAGAGGATTAAAAAAAACAAACGCCTATTGACGCTGACGCTCGATAACGCTCATTAACGCCGATGCAAAAGCCGAAAAAAAACGCTGGTTTTTTTTCCTGACTTCAGGCCCGACGATTTGCTTATTTTTTAACATACGCCCGGTGTGTATGAGGCCTTAAGGCTGGGTTCACACTAGTCCGATTCTCGGACCGACATGAAGAGCACAAGTTGCATTACGTCACAAAAACAATGATTCCCTATGAGAGCCGTCTTAACTGCTCCGACATGTGTTTTTCAAAGTCGGACCGACTTTGAAAAAGGTTCCTGTACTACTTTTGTCCAACTTTGATCCTACTTTGGCCCATTGAAAGGCATTGAAGTCGGATCAAAGTCGGATCAGTGTCTTCACTGATCCGACTTTGGCATGCGACTTAAGCTCTAGGGATCTTGAAGGGGAACTCCACACCATATTTAAAAAAAAAACAAAACTGGCATGGGGTCCCCCTCCAGGAGCATGCCAGGCCCTTTGGTCTGGTACAGATTTTAAGGGGAACCCCATGCCGAAAAAAACAGCGTGGGGTCCCCCCCAAAATCCATACCAGACCCTTATCCGAGCACGCAGCCCGGCAGGCCAGGAAAGGGGCTGGGGACGAGCGAGCGCCCCCCCTCCTGGACCATACCAGGCCGCGTGCCCTCAACATGGGGAGTATGGGTGCTTTGGGGCAGGGGGGGCTCTGCGCCCCCCACCCCAAAGCACCTTGTCCCCATGTTGATGAGGACAAGGGCCTCTTCCCGACAACCCTGGCCGTTGGTTGTCGGGGTCTGCAGGCGGGAACTTATCGGAATCTGGAAGCCCCCTTTAACAAGGGGGCCCCCAGATGTCGGCCCCCCACCTTATGTAAATGAGTAAGGGGTACATCGTACCCCTACCCATTTACCTGGAAAGAAATATGTACACAAAAAAACACACAGCTTTTTAAAATATTTTATCAAATCAGCTCCGGCGGTCTTCTCCCCTCTCTGGCTCTTCTTTCTTCGGCTCTTTTGCGGGGTCTTTTATCTTCTGAGGGGTCTTCTTTCTTCTCCTTCTCTGCGGCGTCTTCTGCTCTTTTGCCGGTCTTCTCCTCTGTCCCCTTCCCTCTGTTCTTCCTCTCCTCTTCTTCTTCTTCTTCTTCTTCCCGTGTTGACACGACGCAATCTCCTTCACGAATGCCCTCTCTGCTGTGTGCTGTGCCTTATATAGGCATGGGGTGTGGCCACCAGATGACATCACTCGGAGGCCCCGCCCCATTTGAGGTCACATCCTGGGGGTGGAGCTGTGACATCATGTGGGGCGGGGCCTCCGGGTGATGTCATCTGGTGGCCACACCCCATGCCAATATAAGGCACAGCACAGAACGGAGAGGGCATTCGTGAAGGAGATCGCGTTGTGTCAACATGGGAAGAAGAAGAAGGAGAAGAAGAGAGGAAGAACAGAGGGAAGGGGACAGCGGAGAAGACCGGAAAAAGAGCAGAAGATGATGAAAGACCCCCACAAAAGAACCGAAGAAATAAGAGCCAGAGAGGGGAGAAGACCGCCGGAACAGATTTAATAAAATATTTTAGAAAGCTGTGTGTTTTTTTGTGTACATATTTCTTTCCAGGTAAATGGGTAGGGGTACGATGTACCCCATACTCATTTACATAGGGTGGGGGGCCGGCATCTGGGGGCCCCCTTGTTAAAGGAGGCTTCCAGATTCCGATAAGTCCCCGCCCGCAGACCCCGACAACCAACGGCCAGGGTTGTCGGGAAGAAGCCCTTGTCCTCATCAACATGGGGACAAGGTGCTTTGGGGTGGGGGGCGCAGAGCCCCCCCTGCCCCAAAGCACCCATACTCCCCATGTTGAGGGCATGCGGCCTGGTATGGTCCAGGAGGGGGGTGCTCGCTCGTCCCCAGCCCCTTTCCTGGCCTGTCGGGCTGCGTGCTCGGATAAGGGTCTGGTATGGATTTTGGGGGGACCCCACGCCATTTTTTTGGCGTGGGGGTGCCCCTTAAAATCCATACCAGACCAAAGGGCCTGGTATGCTCCTGGATGGGGACCCCATGCCAGTTTTTTTTTTTAAATTTGGCGTGGAGTTCCCCTTCAAAATCCCCAGAGCACAAAGTGCCTGGCATTGTCGGGATCAAAGTCGGATCCCTGTTCACAGACAAACGGTCCGACTTTGACCCTATGTAGGAATGTAAATCGCACAGCAAAGTAGGATCAAAGTTGGACCGTTTTTTTGTCGGATAGTGTGAACCCAGCCTTAAAGGTACAGAACACAAATACTTTTGATCTGGCACTCTGTGAGTGCACTGGGACAGCTTTAAGCTTTGCTAATTGCAACCATGTGAAAGTGCTGAATTTCTTCCAGGTAGGTGTGCTTGTAGAAGGATTGAACACTCCAGGAAGATTGCATGAGGTCTGATCATTACAATTGGATTAAAAATACAGATAACATTCCAGCACCAACACAGTTAAACACTGTGTATGAATTGATTTAAAACGTACTACTGGCAACTATGGTGCTACTAACTAACTCTCTGTGCAACAATTATTATAATGTTACTTTACCATGGAATCATCTGTAATTTCAAAAGCCCATTTCCCACAGGTAAAACTTATTTTGTCTTTCTAATGTAATGATTGTGGAAACATGGTATATGCGGTTGTTAATAATAAATGAATGAAACAATCAATCAATCGGTCAGAGTATGAGAATTGGACAGTGAAATCTCCCATGATACCACAGACCATGACTTTTATAATTAGTGATTGATTATAATTATAATTCATAGAGGACAGCAGCAGCCATGTAAATATAGGAGGTGCATTGCTTCATCAAAAGTAAAGTTGAACTACAAACAAACAGCTAAATATACAGGGTACATAAATAAATATATATGTAAAAGCATTTTTACCTGTCGTGGTAGTATTTTGTATGTTTGTCTATGCAGTCCAGGGGTTTACACCACTTTGCCAGACAGCACAGCCAGGTTGGTGACAATTTTGCCCCCTACATTTAAACAAGACTACAACTAATCAAGACAGCCTATGATGTGATGAAATGTGATGAAAGACTATAACCAAACTGATAAGCTCATTATGTTCGATCTGCTCTCTCATGTAGTCAGTATTTGCTTTTTTCAGTATAGGCATATAAAGCACACATGATTGGCGCCTAGCATTGCTTTCTCTTTCCCAATCTGAGCTCTGCTGTGCAGGGGATTATAAGAGGCCAATTGGCTAATCAAATGCGAGTGCTTATGCTTATTGCATGTAAAAATACATTAAGTCTGGATTTACATTTCTGCATGTAATGCACATAAAATGCATTGCTGTATTGTGATAGCATTCAATTTGCATGGCACCTCAATGAACTAAGGCAACACATGTGCATTGTAGCATGTGGTAATGCACAGCAACACACAGTAGCTAGTATTACAAAACATAGATACTTGTGATGTTTTAAGCATATTAGTGTGCATTGGCAACCTATTTATTTTGAAGACGTTGCCTTAAGCCTCGTACACACGGGACGACAATCGTATACAACAGGTCGTACTAACGACCTTTGTATGCGATATCGATCGTTCGTATGCGCGATTAGAACAGCCGAACATACGACGGTCGTACAAGGGAGTTGTATGAGCAGACTAGAAAACTGTCGTACCAACAAACGCTCATACGACCGTTGTATCATGTGTACCGAGCAGTTGGTACAACAAGTTGTATTGTGCAAAACACGCATGCTCCGAAGTCAGGAACGGCTGGATGCTAATTACATGCACCTGAACATTCTTTCTGTGGTCGTACGATCGTGTAGTGCAGTCAGTATGCAAGTTACATTATGCAACATATATGATTTGCGACGATCGTACGTACGATCGTTGTCCCGTGTGTACAGGGCTTTAATGCGATGCACGTTAACAAGAGAAATAATGCATGTTAACACATATGTGGTATGGCACCATAGAGAAATAAATAGGCCCTCAATGATTTTATAATGAATAAATATTGGTATTATTATGATGAAGAGGAGACATGGCATGAAATACTAAAATTAGATGACTATGGGATTCATTTTTAACCCTTTGAATAATAAAACGATGACTAGGTATCCTTATTTCTAATAACACTCTTTTTGAAACATTGTAAGGTATTTTGGGAAGTTAAGTGGGAGACGGCTGTACCATTTATGATGGTACCCGCATAAGGCACCCAGTCAATGTTTATGGGCATTTAGGCTGGTATTGGTCATTCAGCTATAGGAATAGCAACCTTTAATCATCTTGCGCTTGACTAGTATCTCTTAGGCCTCATGCACACTGAGGCTGATAAATGGACATTCAGGGGCATTTGGACATTTTTTCCAGCTGCCCCTGAACTCATTTAATGTTATTTTATGTGTACATTTACATAGACTTGTTTAGAGTTGTTTTCAGGCAGTCCCGTTTATAGGCTTTTTTCTGAGTGCAAAAAATGGGTTTCAGGCGCTCGTTCAGAGGCATTTGAAATGCCAAATGCATATAACAGCATGTAAACCTGTCTAAACGCAATAACTCGCTTCTAGGAGCACTTCGTTTACAGGCGTTTTCATAAAAAAAAAAAAAAAAAATCAAAAACGCTCCTAGACGTGAACGCGGCAAAATTACGCTAAACACAGCATGCAAAATGCGGCAAAACAACGTCGGCTTCTAGCTGTCAAGATAAAACGTTCAGGGGAGGTTGAAAAGGTTCCCATGTGCATGGAGCCTTAGGGGTTTTTGGTTATTAACAAAAAAAAATGAATTCTTTGTGTCGCTCCTGTGTCTCTATTGAACTAGAAAAAAAAAATATTTCAGAACCATGGACAGTTATTGATTTAGGAGTTTTCCAATGACTACATCATATGTTGCATGACATCATAGCACACCATAGTACCATTATTCGTTTTAAAACCTGTAATTCACTGCACCTGATCAAAAATAAAATGGATAAAAGCTTAATAATAGGATGCACACAGTGATTTACTGCTGTGTTCAGCAAAGTGCAACAGGGGTGTTTATTGGCCTTTAAGGACACAGAAATATCACTCCAGGCATGAAACTGCTCACCTGACACTGCCTAGACTTAATGAATGACTAACAATTAGTGACTGTCATAATGAGAAAGTATTGTTTTTGGAACTCATTTTCTATACAAAATGCAATGTATAATTAAAAAATGTATTTGTTTGTCTGTTTTGTACATACAGTATGCATCTGCTTATTTTCCTTTTCCAACTCGAACTGTAAAAATTAAACCAATTAGATTAGACATAAAAGATAATATAATGGTATTCATCTAAGTGGAAATAAGAGCAAGGTTACAGTAGAGTCTGTGGTTTCATCATAGATGAGGTTAGATGAGAAATTTTAGACACGGAATCTGTTTATCCTGAGCTAAACAGTGGAGGAAATGATGGAACATAGCATATTTAACTGAACAATTTAATTGAAGTCCTAGGTAAATAAAATCCATCTTATTTAATGTGGTATATACAAATTAAATGTATTGCAGCATACTAGTCCTTAGATGTGGTGACTGCATTTGTTTTCTTCTTATTTCCTTTATTTTCACCTCACGTTCCAGCCTGTAAGTTCGACTTTAATTTGTTAAGTCAAGTCCATCTTAGGCTGGATTCACACCTATGCATTTTTAGTACTTTTTGCATTTTGCAGATTTGCACTGCAGAATGTGTTCCATAGAAAACCATGTTAAATGGACTGCAGTGCAAATCTGCAAAATGCAAAAAGCACTAAAAATGCATAGGTGTGAATCCAGCCTAAATCTGCTAGTTCAACACTACCCTCTCCCCAGACTGACAATGGTGTCTCCATTGCTTCCATATCCAGACAGGGAGTGTGGTACTAGATCAAGAGGTGAAAATAAAGGAAAAAAATCCTAAAAAAAGAAAACTAACGTAGCCACCACATTTAGTGCCAGTTCACACCAGAACACGGACCGAGAAACCTGCATTCCATGCGCGTTTGCCACACGGAATTCAAAACGCACTGCTCTTTTGATATGCAAGTGTGTTAACCTAATGACCCCCCAAACACAGTGCTTTGGCTGCACCAGATCACATGATACAGTAGTACCATGCAATCTGGTTGCTGTGCATTTTTAGGTAGTGCATAAACTATTTTTGGTGCGATCCGGTGTGATTTCAGGCCCATTCAGATGAATAAATTGATACCACAATGCACCTGGATCGCATGTGAATCACACAGGAACGCAAAGCGCGATGCAATATATTACATTTTTGGGTTAAATACCACCAAGTGAACAGCTTTCAAAATGAAAAGTTTAAGTTAAGATGAGCTTATCTTTAGTGGAGTAATTATAAGTGGTGTTCATTAAATATATACAGTATACAGAAAAATATAGTGACCACAAAATAACCGCACAATAGAATTTAGTGTAAATTTATACCAATTTGTTATTGTGATGTGCCTTTATGAAAACTGCTTGTGCAACAAATTGTACAAATTCAGGTTAAAGGCTAAAGGCCCATACACACGATAAAAAGTTCGGAAGACGAACGATCGGCCGATTATCTGATTGTTGCACCCTCTCTATTTGTTCCATTTGCCGGTATTGTCAATAGGGATGAGCCGAACACCCCCCGGTTCGGTTCACACCGGAACATGCGAACAGGCAAAAAGTTTGCGCGAATATTCGAACACCTTTAAAGTCTATGGGACCTGAACATGAAAAATCAAAAGCGCTCATTTTAAAGGCTTATATGCAATGTTATTGCCCTAAAAAGTGTACAGGGACCCGGGTCCTGCCCTAGGGGTCATGTATCAATGAAAAAAAAAGATTTTAAATCAATCGTTTTTTCAGGAGCAGTGATTTTTTTTTTATATATATATATATATAATCTTTATTTAAAGAGTTTTCAAAACAAATAATGGTTGCATAGAAAATTTTCAAAAAGCAGTACAAAAAGCTTAACTTTAACATAAATGGGGAAGAGGGGAAGGGATAGGGATCAGGGTGGGGTGGCTCTACGTTGCATAGTCAAATAAACATATTCATGGGGTCTGGGCATCGGTGATGCATATATTGATATATCCCCGCGGGTATCACCCAGCCCTGAACTATCGGTCCCTGTGGACTCGGGCGAACCCCACCGGGATGGCGGATATTGCCCGACTAGTATCTGTGCCCATTCTCCCCATTCCTTAGTGAGTGCATTGTACACCGGGCCAGAGAGATAGAAAATGTCAGGACCAGGTTCTCTCAACAAAACTAAAAATATATTGCCTATTATTTTAACAACATTTGTTCACACAAGGTCTGTATCCCCTCTGTTACCAACTTTAGATTGAGTGTCTGTTCCAACACCTATATTTATTCCAGCTCTATGTGCAAACTGTGGGTCAGCCAAGGCTAGCAAAGCCAGGTCCAAGCTGGAGGCTACCGGGGCCGAGCTAGATATGTGTTCTCGCCAGAGCGCCCATATGGAGTCGAAGCGTTTCATGGTTCCTATGCAGGTTGCCACCCATTCCTCCGCTGCCATGATCTCCCCCACCTTCCCAATCCATTCCGACTCAGTCGGAATTCGAGTGATTTTCCAGTACAGCGAAATAAGGCATTTGGCAGCGTTGGGAAGGTGGGAGAGGGCACTCTTCTTGTATTTAGCCAGAGAGGTAGTTGGGAGATGCAGTAAAAAGTGCTTAGGGGAGTCAGGTAGGCTCATCCCGAGACCGTCTGAGATATGTCTCCTGATAGTTTGCCAAAAAGGCTGCAACAAGGGGCACCCCCACCAAATGTGCAGGAGTGTCCCTTCCATTCCACAGCCCCTCCAGCAGAGTCCCGGTGCCAAAGGATAAAGCTTAGCCAGTAATGCTGGCACTCTATACCAACAGGTTAAGAGCTTGTAACTTGCGCCTTGGACTCAACTGAACCGGCATGTGTTAGATGGTAAAGGTGTTCAAGCTGCTCTTTCGTAAATTCACACTGAAGGTCCCTCTCCCATTCTTTTATGAAGTAAGATTCGTTATGAGGCTTGGCCCTCTCGCGAAGCTTATACAACACTAATATCATGTGAGGCGGGGGGTCCTGTTCCGCCCAAAGGCTTTCAAACTCCGTAAGAGTGGACCTGACCAGCGACTGATGATGTCTAGAGATTACAAAATCTGATAATTGACGATGTCTCCAAAAGTCAAATTGAAAACTCCCATATCGTTCTCTGAGAGTCGATAGAGGTAACATAGTGTGTCCCTGTATAAAACGTGCCAAGCTGTGGGTACCATCAGCCACCCAGGACCCCATGGCAGACAGCTGCTCATCTGGGGAGAACCAAGGAAAGCCTCTTACTGGTGTCAGTGGTGAGGTAGGGGGCAGGACCAGTGATTTTAATAATGCTTAAAGTGAAAAAAAAGAAAAATTCCTTTAAATATTGTGCCTGGGGGGTGTCCTTAGTCTGTCTGTAAAAAGGCACATCTCTGTGAGGTGTAGAACATAGCCAGAGCAAAATGACATTTCCATAGGCAAAATTGTCATTTAAAATTGCGGCTGTAATGTATTGCCGGCTCCTGGCAATATACAAAAAAAATTGCTGAGAAAAAGTGCGTGGGGTCCCCCCCCAGTCCAAACCAGGCTCTTCGGGGTCAGTTACTCTTGTTGGACGTAGGAACAGGTTCTGATGTAAATTAGTTTAAACATTGTGACGAAATCCCCCAGTCAAAAAAGGTGGCGAAAACTTGGGCCTTGGGTGCTGGCGGTGCCAGAACACTGTAACCCTTTGCAGTTACTCTTGTTAGTTGCAGGAACGGGCCCTGCTGTTTTAAATTAATTTAAAAATTGTTATGGTATGCCCCTGTAAACCAGGTGCAGAAAAATTTGGCCTTGGCTGTTGGTGCCCTAAATACAAAATATTGTTCTAGATTATGGACAGGAGGAATAGAAGCAGTGGCAGTCTTCAAGGGATCCCAGATCCCTAGCAAATTTAATCAGTTGCATCAGCATCAGGAGCTTGATAGCTGCTGATCCAGGACTGATTCATTTCTATAAATGTGAGCCTATCAACCGAGTCTGTGGACAGGCACACTCTTTGATCAGTTACGAACCCTCCAGCAGCACTGAATGTCCGTACAGAGAGCACGCTCGATGCAGGACAGGCCAGTAGCTCAAGACCCAGTAACTAAGTGGATGCTCAGTTGGAAAGGTCTCCAAGTCTGCTCTTGCCCCTAGATATTCCTGCACCATATAATGCAGACGCTGACAATGGTTGCTTGAACCTATCAGGCCTGGGTGCTGAGAACTGAAAAATTGTTTAAAGGCATCGGTCAGCCGGCCACCTTCTCCACCACTCTGAACGACCAAAGCTTTAGAAACACGTTGTCCAGGACCAGCAACAGGATATGGTAACCTCCCAGGGCCTGGAAAGGGTTCCACAAAATTTTCTTCAAGGTATCCTGGAGATGTTTCATCCTCTGCACCCTTTGCACAGTTACCCTTGTAACGTGGATTAAGCACCGTATGGCATCTTTTAGCCTGACTGCTTGTATAGCCCCTTGAATGCTTAGGGAGCACTGCAGGTTCAGAGGACAATTCTGCAGAAGAGGCCACACAGGTAGAAGAAGAGGAAGGGGTGGAGGAGGCGGATGTGGCAAAATCACCACCAGCTTTTTGGAGGCGTGGTGGCAGAACTATTTCCAAAATGTAACCCTGTCCTGCATCCTTCCCAGCTGCCAGCAGAGTTACCCAGTGCGCCGTGAAGGAAAGGTAATGTCCCTGACCTAGCCTGCTGGACCATGAGTCAGCGGTAATATGAACCCAGCTGCTGACCGCACTGTCCAACAAGGCCAAAACATTGCCTTCCACATGACGGTAATGAGCTGGAATGGCCTTACGTGAAAAGAAATGTCTTTTGGGAACTTGCCACTGTGGGACAGCACATTCCACAAATTCACGAAAGGGGGCAGAGTCTACCAGCTGAAAAGGCAGCAGTTGGAGTGCCTGCAATTTGGCCAAGCTAGCATTAAGACGCTGAGCATGTGGATGGCTGGGACAGTATTTCTTTTTACGGTTCAGCAACTGGGGTAGGGATATTTGCCTGCTGAATTCACCTGGTGGTGTACTGCTAGCAGATGGCTGCAAGTACTAGTTGTGGCACGCATTGTTACACCTTCATTCCTCTCAGTGCAGGTTTTGGAGAGGACTGCAGGTATACTAGGGGTTGAGATCCCAGATGAGGAGCAAGGAGAAGTCAGTCTTGTTTTCTGGTGTGGGTTTTTCAGGTTCTCTTGCCAACGGACTGTATGGCTGGTCGTCATATGTCTTGTCAAGACAGTAGTGCCCAAGCGGCTGGGGTCCTGGCCACGCTTGACCAGTTTCAGACATATAAACAAATATAAAAAGTCAGCGCAGTCAATGCGTTAAGTGAGCAGCTGAACACAATAGGTAATTTATCAAATCCCAATAAGTCCAATATATAATGTCAAAAAGTGCAGCGCTGTGTATAAGTCTTTAGTTGAAAACACCCAAAGTGCCGCAGTGCAGTCTCTTTCTGAAATAGTGCTGTGGTATCACTCCACCTCCACAATATTTGTTCCGAATGAAACCGAGGACACTATTCTCGGATGGACCTTTCCACTCTCCGATCTCAAATGCCACCTCCACCTCACTATGGTGTCGTGATAAAGTCTTTCTCTGACGTGACGCCGTGAAACCCACAAAAGTTGATTTCTGAATATGTGTCGCGACGTGAAAAACTGTAATATATAACCTGAATAACCCTAAACTATTTAATGGATAACACAAGTCGACGAGTGAATTGCGTAACTGACGCGACTGAAAAATATAAACAAATATACAGACTTTGACCAGTTCGCACCGGTCCTGGGGTCGGCGAACCCGTGATGACAGAACTGTTCTGTATAC
>BLSH010462490.1:1296229-1317876 GCA_018402905.1 Glandirana rugosa | reverse complement strand
CAGGGGGGGTGGGGGGAGGTAGGCACAGGCAGGGGGTGGTGGGGGGAGGTAGGCACCCGGCAGGGGGTGGTGGGGGGGAGGTAGACACAGGCAGGGGGAGGTAGGCACAGGCAGGGGGTGGTGGGGGGAGGTAGGCACAGGCAGGGGGTGGTGGGGGGAGGTAGGCACAGGCAGGGGGTGGTAGGCACAGGCAGGGGGTGGTGGATACAGGTAGGGGGTGGTGGGGGGTGTGGATACAGGCAGGGGGGAGATGGGATCAGTGGCGCTGACACTTACTTGATCTGAGTGTCAGTGCCTCCAGCGATTCCTGTTCCAGGCTCCAGCATGGCTTTCTCCGTGCAGCCTCCTCCCCCCCTCACGCTGTTGGCTCCAGACGGTCAGCTGACTTTGTCCTGTGCTGACCGTCCGTGACACAGCAAGGGGGGGAGCCGCGGAGAGGATGGGCGGGTATGGCAGCGAGCGCTCTGCAGTGCCGTAGATGGCAGCTGCAGCGCCGCTGCCCAACCCCCACTCCCGCCCGCCCGCCTGAAGTGTCAGTGTAATAAGCGGCAACCCGCCCCTTCCTCATCGTAAAATAAAGGGGAGAGGAACGGGGTGGCAAAGTGCCGCTCCTCTTGAACTGCCGCCTGGGACCCATGGTCCCACTCGGTCCCATGGTAGGGCCGGCCCTGCCTACAGGTGAGCCTATAATAAGGCTTAGCTGTAGGTTCCCTGCATATCTCCTAAACATGCACGGTTTAGGAGATATACAGAGTACTTGCATGTGCCGAGGTTATCAGGCACATGTGCAGTGAAGAAACGGCCTCTGTGCCGTTTCTGCACTGAGATCGTGCCACGATTGGTGTGCCGTTCGCGGCCCCGGAAGGAAGAGGGGTGAAGATGGATGCTTCCTGGAGCAGGGACAGCGCGGGCTTCCAAGGCAGGTAAGTATCACATAATAGACTAGTATGTGATGCGTACTAGCCTATTATGCTTTTATATTGCATGGTAATAAGGAGGAACAAAGAGGAAGTAAAACCCATCAGGGTTTACTTCCTCTTTAAGGGCCTCAACACACATAACATGCGTTGGGGTATTCTGCATTAAACAAAATGCTGCTGCTCAGGTTTTTTATTATGCACAATTACACATGTATGGTAACACATCGCAACAGACAAGAAAGGTCTGAAAGGGACTTAACAAGCTTCCATGCACCAAAATTTACCTGACCCATTTTTCCCAAAGGGCATGTATATTTACATGTATGTGGTGCGTTGAAGAAAAAGGTGCATTGTTTACTGCTTTTACATGTTTTGGGATCCCCAAAAAACATGTATAAGCCAAAGGCTGGATTCACACCTTTTGTGTTAATTTTCATGCATTTCATGGGCATTATCAACAGTCATGTGTTTTCATGCACTGCCATTGTTATCAATAGGTTGTTGATGCATCATAAATTGGACAGCCCTCATCATTATATCACACAGCTGTAAGCTAGGACCATAGGGCAACACAGTGGCTTACTGGGTAGCACCTCTGCCTTGCAGCACTAAAGTCATTAGTACAAATCCCAACCATGACACAACCTGCCTGAAATGTGCATGCTCTCCCTGTGCCTGTGTGAGTTTCCTCCCACGCTCCTAAGACAAGTTGGTAGATTAATTAGCCCTAGTATGTGTATGTATGAATGTTACCTTACATTGTAAGCCCCTTGAGGACAGGGACTGATGTGAATGTACAATGTGTGTGTAAAGTATTGCGTAAATTGTTGGCACTATATACTGTAGGTACCAAAAATAAAAAAATATCAAACCATGGCTAAAGTGTACCTGGGTTGTCATGTGTCAAAAAGTGTGTTTGCATTACAATAGTGTAATTGGGCCCTAAGAGAAACAAGCTTGAATGTAATGGGATGTATGTCCAACAAAAGCTGATGTGGTGGGGGAAAGCTCTGATTAGCACACTGGCCTTTGTTTTCCATAGGGTAATTACCAGCACAATCCACACAATCCTGAGCCATGTCCAGGCAGCTGGGATGTCCAGATCGGTGACCCTCACAACATAGCTTCTAATAATGACTTGCCATTTGCACACCAAGTCAGGACTGCCTAGGTCTGTTAGCAAAAAAAAAAAAAAAAACACACTGGAGTACTAAAGCAGCTGAGCTACTAAAACTGACCTGGATATTAACCATGAAAGTGGTCCAAGCAGCATTTAAACAGATTATTAAGCTTTAGTCAATAATGTCACCAAATTGTGGCTCTATAATTATTTCTGCTCTCAACAGGTTTCTTGAATTTCCATATGAGCCTGTCACTGTCTTTTTTTTGTACCAAGTTTCTACTGTTCTCCTAGGTGCCCCTACATTCGCCTTAGGGGGGTGCTTTTTTTTAGCATGAATGCTCTGGTACAGACCAGACATACAGTATCTCACAAAAGTGAGTACGCCCCTCACATTTTTGTAAATATTTTATTATATCTTTTCATGTGACATCATGACACTTTGCTACAATGTAAAGTAGTGAGCGTACAGCTTGTATAACAGTGTACATTTGCTGTCCTCTTAAAATAACTCAGCACACAGCCCTTACCTAATGTCTAAACCACTGCCAACAAAAGTGAGTACACCCCTAAGTGAAAATGTCCCAATTGGGCCCAAAGTGTCAATATTTTACGTGGCCACCATTATTTTCCAGCACTGCCTTAACCCTCTTGGGCATGGAGTTCACCAGAGCTT
The DNA here is from genome assembly GCA_018402905.1 of Glandirana rugosa. Classification (NCBI taxonomy): domain Eukaryota; kingdom Metazoa; phylum Chordata; class Amphibia; order Anura; family Ranidae; genus Glandirana; species Glandirana rugosa. The sequence goes on along the minus strand of BLSH010462490.1, from coordinate 1,315,160 downwards.
CACAGGTTGCCATTAGAGTCCTCTTCCACTCCTCCATGACGACATCACTGAGCTGGTGGATGTTAGAAACCTTGCGCTCTTCCACCTTCCGTTTGAGGATGCCCCACAGATGCTCAATACCGTTTAGGGCTGGAGACATGCTTGGCCAGTCCATCACCATCAGTTGGAATACTGCCCTGCATCCCAGTTTCCAAAGGGAGGGGATCATGCTCTGCTTCAGTATGTCACAGTACATGTTGGCATTCATGGTTCCCTCAATGAACCGTAGCTCCCCAGTGCCAGCAGCACTCATGCAGCCCCAGACCATGACACTCCCACCATCATGCTTGACTGTAGGCAAGACACACTTTTCTTTGTACTCCTCACCTCATTGCCGCCACACATGCTTGACACCATCTGAACCAAATAAGTGTATCTTGGTCTCATCAGACCACAGGACATGGTTCCAGTAATCCATGTCCTTAGTCTGCTTTTCTTCAGCAAACTGTTGGCGGGCTTTCTTGTGCATCACCTTTAGAAGAGGCTTCCTTCTGGGATGACAGCCATGCAGACCAATTTTATGCAGTGTGTGGCGTAAGGTCTGAGCACTGACAGGCTGACCCCCCACCCCTTCAACCTCTGCAGCAATGATGGCAGCACTCATACATCTATTTCCCAAAGACAACCCCTGGATATGACACTGAGCATGTGCACTCAACTTCTTTGGTCGACCATGGTGAGGCCTGTTCTGAATGGAACCTGTCCTATTAAACTGCTGTATGGTCTTGGCCACCGTGCTGCAGCTCATTAGCCCAGGCCAGCTTTATGTAGAGCAACAATTATTTTTTTCAGACCCACAGAGAGTTCTTTGCCATGAGGTGCCACGTTGAACTTCCAGTGACCAGTATGAGAGAGTGAGAGCGATAACACCAAATTTAACACACCTGCTCCCCATTCACACCTGAGACCTTGTAACACTAACGAGTCACATGACACCGGGGAGGGAAAATGGCTAATTGGGCCCAATTTGGACATTTTCACTTAGGGCTGTACTCAATTTGTTGCCAGCGGTTTAGACAGTAATGGCTGTGGGTTGAGTTATTTTGAGGGGATAGCAAATTTACACTGTTATACAAGCTGTACACTCACTACTTTACATTGTAGCAAAGTGTAATTTCTTCAGTGTTGTCACATGAAAAGATATAATAAAATATTTACAAAAATGTGAGGGGTGTACTCACTGTATAATGTAAGTAATTTTATGTAAATAGTAAAAAGTGTTGTGTTCAAACAAGCCCAAAGCATAAAGAGGGCGGTGTAATCCTGAAAAAAATACAATTTGTGAAAAGAAGTCTCCCCAAGACTCCCAAAAGGGAGAAAACAGAGGGAATAGGGGATTTGAATGTGCCAAAAAAATAACCAAATAATAAAGGTGATGTATAATAAAATGCACAATATTTATTTAAACAACATTAAAATCTAGTTATCTGTCTTTAAATTTCATGACTAGGGTAGGTAAGAGTTACCTCCACTGTAGTAATTACCACTTACCCCTTACTAAATAAATTAACGACTCAACAACATGCGTTTGGAGTAAAATGGTCGGAATTCGGCCTTTTATTAAACGTACATATTTATTACAACATAACAACAGTAATGTCCTACATGAACAACCAGTTGGAGGTCCCCGACGGTGCCCGAATACCAAACCTTGTGTAAGAGGCACCAGCTAGCTGATAGTGACCCCAGCCGTAAAACACCGCCTCGGAGCCCCTACTCAACTGACCTCAGACACCCACCGTTCTTACCAGTATGCGTTTTACGCTACACTCCCGAGAACTCCATACCTCAGATGGGTCCCCACCGTTTACCACTGCCAAAATAGACCTCCGTCAAGGACCCCCAACCGTCTGAACCCACACACCGTACGTTCCAATTTACTCAACCAAATAAATAGGGTGGGAGGGAGGGATGTTCTTCCTTCAGTTCCTTCCACAAAAGAGACTGGACACCTCCCCTTCCTGTGACTATACTCTCCCTGAATCTCCTCCCCTGACTAGAGGACCCAGCCTGCCTACTACCCTGCAGACCACCCCCTCTACCAACTTAACCCCCTGTTGTCCGGTTCCTATACCACCCTGTCATGTATGCCCTGCACCGACTGATTTTCGGCTCCGGGCATGTCTATATTGTTTAACTTCTTCGCATCCACGCTATAGCCGAATGACGGCTACAGCGCGGCTCTAAAATGCCGGGAGGACGTCAACGTCCTCCCATTCGGCTCGTGCTGGGCGCGCTCCCGCGGGCGCGAGCGGCACGTGCACGCGCCGCTCGCGTCCGCGGGAGCGTGCCCGCGGGTCAGGCGGACCCGATGTCCGCCGGAGACCCGCGATCTCCTTACAGACAGGAGGAACGGGGAACCGCCGAAGTAAACACGGCGGTTCCCCGTTCTGTGAGGGGGGCATGCCAGATCTACTGATCCCTGTCACTGGGATCAGTTAGATCTGTCATGCCCCTGTCAACCCCACCCCCCCACAGTTAGAACACACCCAGGGAACATATTTAACCCCTAGATCTCCCCCTGCAGGTTAACCCCTTCACTGCCAATGACATTTATACAGTAATCAGTGGACATTTAAATTTCTGATCGCTGTATAAATGTCATTGGTCCCAAAATAGTGTCAAAAACCTCCGACATGTCCGCCCCGATATCGCAGTACCGATAAAAATCGCAGATCGCCGCCATTACCAGTAAAAAAAAATAAAATAATAAAAACGCCATAAATCAATGTCCATAGTTTGTAGACGCTATAACTTTTGCGCAACCCAATCAATAAACGCCGATTGCGATTTTTTTAACCAAAAATATGTAGAAGAATAAATATCGGCCAAAACTGATGAATACATTTGTTTTTTATTTTTTATTTTTGGATATATATTATAGCAAAAAGTAAAAAAATATTGTTTTTTTTTCAAAATTGTTGCTCTTTTTTTGTTTATAGCGGCGATCAGAAATGACGCAGAGGCGATCAAATACCACCAAAAGAAAGCTCTATTTGTGGGAAAAAAAGGACGCTCCCCACTCGCATACAGCCCTTCAGTGGTTGGAGTGGATATGGGCAATGTGAATATGTGGAGCGGTCAGTAGACGTCCGTATGACGAAACGCGTCGGGCGGAGTTACAGCATCACACGTCACTTCCGGTTTTCGGGCCGTGGACCGCACTGGACACGGCGAACATCCTGCTTGGGATATTGACACTCAGGAGCTGATTTATGGTTACCATTATGTAAGTGTTTACTATCTTTTTTTTAATAAATCCAAACGTTATTTGCGCGAGATACTGTCTCTTATTTCATGATATCTGGTAGAGACTACCACAGAAGAGGTGGGACCTAGGACGCCCTTTCCCCATACTTGCCATAAACCCCAGAGGAGGAAACAGCACCCATTCCGGGATACTACTAAGCGTGCACCCCTTCAGTGGGGAACGCTTTCCGGTGAGTGCTCTCACAATAGGATCGCATGAAGGGGAACACCTAAGGTACCACGGCACAAGTAGTGTGGTTTGAAAACTGTCCCCACAGATAGAAGAATCACTTGGTGGGATCACAAAATTGAAGAGTCAGCAGTAATATTAAGCACAGCACTTTCACGGATATTTTTACGGACTTTATTTCTTCACGGACTTTTTACGGATTATTACAGACTTTTTACGGACCTCTATAATTTTTATTAGTTTTTAGTATTTATTACCATTCAAGCACCTTAGCGAATTTCACATTCTGCACATGATAAGATTTGCACAAAAATATTCACAATTGATTGGATATATACCAGAGTTTGCTAGGTTTCAGTTTTTTTCTCTGGTGGTTGTTACATAGTCCTTTCTCTGACAGCCCAGGAGATTCACATTTGTGACACCACATTGGCACATTGCACTTTATTCTATATCTTGCACAATATTTTATTATCTTATATATTTCACATACTGTATTTGTTTCACATGAATTTGTATATTATGAGTTGGGGCACATATCGAGCATGAAGGGAGGCAATATATGGATGTAGTTGGTATTTTATTTTCCCTTTCTCTTACATATGTTATATGGTTTAGAGATTTTACAGTGATTTACTCCTTCCCTTCTCTACATCTGCACAGGGTTACATACCCATTTTTTTGAGCCAATTGTCAAGTGTTTCTCCATTCCAGACATAATAGTGCCAGCATACTGGAAATTTTATGAAAAATTCGGAAAATTTTTACAGTGACTATTTTTATATGTTTTAAGTTTATATCTATATTTTTATATTCACATTGCCCATATCCACTCCAACCACTGAAGGACTGTATGCGAGTGGGGAGCAGCGCCAATACCACCACTAATTACCCTTTATATTATCAAACTACACTTTGGTGCAGTTTTGGTGGGGGCAGCAGCTCCTAGAATAAAAAAGGTTATCCGTTTGCGCGGAACATATAATATTTAGTTACATTTTATTATACATCACCTTTATTATTTGGTTGTTTTTTTTGGCACATTCAAATCCCCTATTTCCCCTGTTTTCTCCCTTTTGGGAGTCTCGGGGAGACTTATTTTCACTTTTGTAACTACTGTAGTTTTGAAATATTTTGATCTTGTTATAAGCATGTATCTTGATATGTTTACTGTAAAAAATAGTCTCAATACTTCTGAAAAAGTGGAATCCTGATCCAAGAAACGCATTAAGAGGATGCTCTACCCTATCACCTGTCTAGCAGACTAGAAACATAAAATGACAGCATCTTGAGTATTTCTCATGATGTATGTTTATAAGTTGTATACATACTGTATAATGAATGCATGATCCAAAATATAAGGTGGAAGTCATGTGGCTTGAAAAGTGAACACACAGTGCTGAAGTTTTATTTTGACATTTCAACAAGGCACAATCTCATCTTCCTCAGGACAACAGTGAAGTGAAAAAAACAACTTATACACCCTATAAAATCCCACGAATACCATCCACACGTGAGGACATCATCAAATGCAGGGGTCAAAGTTTCAGCTAAAAAAATGGTGGGCAAAAGTCCAAACTGAAAGCACAGAAAAACTACACCAAAGTAGTACACACAAAATGGTCATAGATGAAGACTGGAGCCAAACCCAGACACTAGAGACAAGTGCCTGAGACAAGAAAAAGGCATGACAGAGCATCATGTTACCTGAGTAAAATGGCTGCTAAAGCTGAATTAAAGCTGAAATAGGAAAATATGGTGGACAGTTCAAAAAGTACAAGGAAGAAACTATAGAGCAACATGGGGTACCAGAGATGTGTATCAAGAGAAAAGTAAAAAGATACATAGAAATGATAAGGAGAAAAATCTCCATAGACCCGAGACAGTTATTTCTATAGATGAGATCTCTGGAGAAGGAGGAGGCCGTACCCAGGGCTAGATGGAAGGCTTCAGAGTGGACAGCAAACAGCAGTGGGCAGAGACAAGGTGGGAAGCAATGTGTGGCAGTGTGGGAGCCAGAGTAAAGTAGGCCATACATGGATCAAATATCGACCAGTACAGCAGGAAAAAAACAGGAAATAGGGCAGAGAACGTAAGCTTAAAAGGTATTCAAATCACACGTTGATTAACGGCATACTTTTTTGCAACAATATCTCTGCTATGGGTGGCACCTTCTGTAAGTGTAAAAAAACAAAAAACAAACTACAGATATAAACTTTGGTTTAATTGGTTAAAGACTAATTTCACCTTTTTCAGAAAGAAGCTTATGCAGTCAATGGATCCCAGTAGATGTTAAAAACTGTTCTGGTGTGTTAAATGTTCGTTAGTTTAATTATCATACCTGTAGGCCATTTGGGTCCCCCAGGACACCAGGCTGAAGAACTCCCAGTTAGTAATCCCCAAGTCCTGCTTTGTTGCGAGGACATGAAAGTCATTGGACACTCATTTCCAGCATTACAGGAGCAAAAACCAATGGTTTTCGTGTCCTAGAAACAAGGGAGGTTGTGGGGATTGCTGATTGGGAGTTTTTTGTCCAGGCTCAAATGGCCTGCAGTTATGAGAATAAAATTAATAACGTTTTACAAAGGTGTACAGGTTTTTTTATACCTACTGGGGCCCCTTGACTGCATAGGCTAGTTTCTGGGAAAGGGTGAACTTAGCCTTTAAGGATTTATTAATATTTATTGAACATTTTTAACTTGAGCTTTCTTTTGGGAAACAGTTAAATCAGTGAGCTTAGTTCAGCTTTAAAGTTGGGGAATATTAGTCTCTTAACCCATTACAAGACTAGGGATAGCAAATCCAGAACATTTTCAATTAAATAAATATTTTATTGCATTTTTGATGAGTTCAGTCTGCAGACAATTACACAATCCTTCAATACAGACAACCATGATTCATAAATTGTATGATTCTCTGCAGATCAGATAAATCCAAATTCACTTGAATGTGCAATTCAAAAGTTTTCAGTTCACTAAAATTGTATAAATAAATTAATTTAAGGCAGAACTACACTACATCTGAGCATCACAAACCATATGGCCTCATGCACACGGGACATTTTTACAGCTGCTGTTTTTGGCTTCAGGCATTTTTTTCTGCAGCCAGTAAGCTCCCCAGCATGTTATCCTATGTGTCCATGCACCCATAGGCTGTTATCAGCATTTTTTGGCAGGGGCATTTTCTGTCTTGAAAAAAAACAGAACTAGTGGGTTTTAAGAGGAATTTTTCAGCTGTAAAAATACTCTTAAGCTGGATACACACTATACAATTTTCTGTCAATTTTTTTCCTTTAGATTTACCAAAACCTTTATAATATGAGGTCAAACCTTAAAGGCCTGTACACACGATGCGAAATTTGGACGCTAATTGTCATTCGACAGTCTGTTGTCCGAAATTCTTACCGTTAGTATGCTGCTTTCGACAGCCGATTGACATTTTTCGTCAGACAAAAGCTGGATGTACAGACTAGTAAATTTTTTTCATACAACAATGCCACGTCCAATTTCTGTTCCGTTAGTACGCTCAAGACTATGCATGCTCAGAAAGGAAAAAAGATGCAAAAAATATGCAAAACGTGACGTCACTTCTGACGTTGAGTTTGGTCGAACGAAAATTTTCGGATAGTCAGTATGCTTTACAAAATCACTGACAGCCGCTTTTGACAAAAATCAGAAGCGCAGTTGTACGACAATCGAACCATGAGTACGAGGCTTAAAGCTGGATACACACTATCCAATTTTCTGTAGATTTTTTTTCCTTCAGATTTACCAAAACCATATAATATGAGGTCAAACCTTAGGAGTTTCAATTTGTATGCAATCAGACAGGCCCTTGCACTACATGGTTTTGGTAAATCTGAAGGAAATCTGACAACAAAAGTTGTATAGTGTGTATGGGGTCTTAAGCCTTGTGCACACGCTTAGATTTTCAGACGACAGAACATCCGTTTTTCGTTGGATGCTTGTCTCATGTCGAAAGTGAAGAGCGTACTAACAATATGAGAATTTTCGTATGACCAAATTCAACGTCAAAAGTAACGTAATGTGTTGAATAGCTTTGTATGTATTTTTACGTTTCTGAGCATGCGTAGTCTTGACCGTATAATTTTTTTTGTATAAAAACTGTACTAATGATATATAAAAATCGGACGTTGAGTTGCCGTACAAAAAAAAAAAATTCTAGTCTGCACATCCAGCTTTTGTCATCTGAAAAAAAAAATCAAAATTGGCTGTCAAAAGGAGCATACTAACGGTAATAATTTTGGACGATTGGTCGATGCATGAAAATTCCCCTCCGAAATTAGCATCGCGTGTACAGGGCTTTAGGCTCCATGAACACTACCAATGGATGAAAAATGCTGATAATAGCATTTTTGTGCCAGCTTCTAGCAGCATTTTAGTAGCTTTTAGAAGCTTTTAGAAGCAGTTCGGAGCATTAGCATTTTATTAGCATTTTTGCAGTACTTGAAGAAAAAAAAAACTGTTAGTAGCATTTTAGTAGCTTTTAGAAGCAGCTAGGAGCATTCCGAATATTTTTCTGCTGGAAAAACACTCCAAGAAACAGTCTACAAAAACAATTCTTTTTTCTGCTCCTAGAAGCTAGAAATGCTAATAGCCTAAAGTAGTGTGCATGGACACATAGGAGAACACTATTTAGCTTCTAGGAGCAGAAAAATGATAATAACAGATTCTAAAAGCTTAAAAAAACGCTAGTGTGGAGTTTCAGACGACATAATGTCCGCTTTTTGTTGGATGCTTGTCTCGTGTCAAAAGTGAAGAGCGTACTAACGATACGTAAATTCTCGTATGACTGAATTCAACTTTGAATTGACGTAATGTGTTGAAAATCTTTGTATGTATTTTTTCGTTTCTAAGCATGCGTAGTCTTGATCATATAATTTTTTTTGTACGAAAACCATACTAATGATACGGAAATCAGATGTTTCTAATTTGCACATCCAGCTTTTGTCGTCCGAAAAATCTAAATCATCTGTCGAAACGAGCATACTAATGGTAGGAATTTCAGATGATCGGTTGTCGTACGAAAATTCCCATCCGAAATTTGCATCCTGTGTACGGGCTTAACTCTGATAAAATCTGAAAAATGCTAAAAAATGCAGAAAAACTCTGTGTTTATCAGCGTTTTTAAGCCATAAGCTTTTGTGGGAGCATAGTTTTGCTAAAAAAAAAAGCTAAAAAAAATATTCTACAGCTACAGCTCTCTACAGCTAACACCACTGGCTTTTTTTAGATTATGTCCAGTGTGCATGAGGCCTAATATGCAAAGCAAACTCACCCATCCATCCATGCTTCCAAGCTTTATTTTGCAGAGAAATTACTTTGAAAAATGCCCCCTGGTGTTTGTGGCCATGGCTGTTTTAAGTAAGGGCGGGGGAAGATTATTTATTACAGATATTTTACACGGTGCTTTACATTCTGTACATTCACCTCAGTCCTAGCCATCAAGGGGCTTACACTCTATGGTCCCTGTCTCACATTCATACATACACATACCAGGGCAGATTTAGGCTGGGTTCACACCTATGTGAATTGGATGCTGGTTTCCCCACATCCAATTCGCATAGCAGGAGATTGACGGGCTCTCTATGGAGCCGGTTTTACGCATCTCCACAGCAGGTCCGGTGCGGTTTGCACAAAGACGACGTGCGTCTTTTGGTCCGTTTCAGGTCCGAATTCAGCCCGAAATTTGGGCTGAAATCGGACCTGAAACTGTGAACCTGGGTGCACCGGACCCCTGCTGGGAGACGCTGCGTGTTCCAGTGTGAATCCAGCCTTAGACAAAATCCAATTAAGCTACCAGCATGTCTTTGTGGGAGGAAACTACAAAAACTACAAAAACCTTCAAAAGCACAGGGATAATATGCAAACTCCATACAGGTGGTATCTGAACCAAGGACCCTAGCACTGCAAGGCAGGGGTGCTAACCACTAACTATTGTGCTCATTACTGTGTGACTTGCTTTGAATTGATTTTTGACATCACTTAGGGCACTTTCACACTGGGGCGTTTTTCAGGTGCTTTTGTGCTAAAAATAGCAACCTTATAGCGCCTGAAAAACACCCCCCCATCCACCCCAGTGTGAAAGCCTGAGTTCTTTCACATGGGGATGGTGCGCTTGTAGGACGTTATAAGCAAGCAGCATCATTGGGGCGGTGCGCTGAGTGGAGTATACACCGCTCCTCCACTGCCCCGCCATTGAAATCAATGGCAAGAGCTTCTGAAGCAGCTGCACGCCCCTTTTTAGCCCGTTGTGGGGGGTTCAAATTGCCCCACTCCCGCCTGCGTAGCGGCACCATAGAGCTGCTATAAGAGTGGAAAAGCCCCACTGAAAGTAGCGGCGCTTTACCATTACCGCCCGTTCCAGTGTGAGTGCTCTCAGACATGCAATATGAACAAAGTATATCCATCTATATTTATTAAATATAATTAACAGCACTAAGTGTCATTTCTGTCTGCCTCTTCACTTCTCTTCTATCTGCATGAATCACTTCTTGCCAATTTTCATGACACCAAGAGAAAAATGATGACACAGGAGGGAGCCCCAGCTGATTGGCCACCTCATCTTTGTTCCTGTGAGCTCTGTGACGGTGGGTGTGTTTCTTCCCTCCAATCAGCTCTCAGAACTCTCCTCACTGATCTCTTCAGAGTGTAACCTCTGCTCTCCGCACCCTGTTTTCTGAACTCTCAGACAAGCTTATAAATTCAGCACTTTGAATGGATGTAGAGTTTTTCATTGTGTTTAACTATTTGGGTATTTGTTTTATAAAATGTGCACTGTTATGAAGGCAGTTTATGAGTTATTTTTTGATATTTTAGCAGCATAAAATACAAAAACTAAAATGTTATATATTGCATCTTACCAATCCTTAAACGTAGTGGCTATGTTAGTTTTTTTATTTTCCTCTTTTTTCCTTTATTTTCACCAGGGGAACATACGTCCTGTCTTAGAATTTCTCCACTCTGGGTGACGACACAAGGGAGCCACCTTTGGACAACAGCACTGATAATCTAGAAATGGGGAATGTTAGATGGACTAGCAGATTATGATGGACTTCAGTACTGACATAAAGCTGAGCTCCAACTAACACTTTTTAAGAAGTTTTAACATTTTTTTTCCTTTTGGGATAAATGTTTTACATAAATGAATAAAAGCTGGCCCATGTAAGCACCTCTGTCATTAGTAAATGGTTTGTCTCAGTTCTCTAACTGACAGTTTTGCTGGGCAGCTTGGTGTGTTAACATAAGTTAAAAAATAGCAGACTTACTGACTGGATTACTTGATGAAAATAAAGGGGAAAAAAAGCCTAAAATAACGAAAACAAATGCAGCCGCCGCATCTAAAAATTGCAAATCTGCGATATAATCATTTACATTTTTTTTTTTGGTTTAACACTTTCATTTTACACCATCATTTGGCTATAGGCCGGGCAGGAGCACTGTTGTTCTGGGAAGACATTATTTTGAGGTCCTCCCAGAACACAACTCTCCCTTGGCCACGGGGCCGCGCAGTGGCGTGATCTGTCACTGGCTGTCTCCACCCCGCTGCCACTACCGTGTGATCACTGTGACCAATCACAGCAGATTACTTGACAACTGAAAACAATGGATGGCTTCCTTTCATGCCATTCATTGTATACAATTGTGTTGCTAACTGTGATTGGTCACAGTTATTACATTGTACAGCCAGGGCCAATCACAGCTCATCTGTAACATGTCATTAGCTTTGGCCAATCACAGCTAATCACAACCAAAAGACATTGAATGAACCAGTTTCATTCAGTAAAAATGGTTGCTTATACCAATGAAAATCACTGGTATAAGGAATCATAATGTGTAAAAAAAAATCCTGATCACTTCCCCAGAGTAGTACAGTGTTACTATGGTAACACTGCATTGCTCCGGTCACAGTGTGTTAAAAAAAAAAAGCATTAAAAAAAGAATTTATAAAAATCACATACTGCCACCAGTCAATGCCCCTGATCACCACTATACCAGTCATATGATAACACTGTACTGCATTGTTTTTTTTAATTTTTTAATTTTCCAAACAATTGTGACAAAAAATTACAACTTCAAAAAACTTACCTTGCCTCTTACCAAATACCTGTCTACTTTCCAAAAAGGGCTAATTTGAGGGTATTTGTACTATCCTAGCATCTTTGGGCTTCAAGAAATGAGATAGGGTGTCAGTACATCAGGACTTATAAATTTTCATATATATATTGTGAGAGGCTTAGTTCAGTGGGGATCACCTCTCCTTGGATAAACACACTTCACACAGCAGGTTTCATAAAACTCTGGCTTGCAGCCAGGTTTATTTAAAAGGTTGCACATCAAAACAAATAAAAACAGAAAACAAATCCTTGCCATCCAGTGCTAAACTAAACAGTAGAGATTTCCTCACTATACGGTGTAGGGCTGGTCCCCAACACCTGCAAAAACATAAGCAAATGCAAACTTCTTCTTTATAGTCCAAACACGAAAATGAGCTCTCTCAGAATTATATTTCTGAGTCCCAGACCAGAGCAAAGCTGTGCTCTCTTCCTTGTTTATTTAAACCACACCTTGAGAGGCCTTGGTGGACCAGAACATTCTGTCCGGAACCAGCCCTGATACAGTGGCAGTCTAATCCATTCCATGAACACATACGAGGCGACAGATAGCATCCGTCTACCACTTAGTCTTGCATAACGTCATTTTATATATATATATATATTTATATATATATATATATATATATATATATAGATATACAGTATCTCATAAAAGTGAGTACACCCCTCACATATATCTTTTCATGTGACAACACTAAAGAAATGACACTTTGCTACAATGTAAAGTAGTGAGTGTACAGCTTGTATACCAGTGTAAGTTGCTGTCTCCTCAAAATAACTCAACACACAGCCATCTTCTATCTTGGCCGCTGGCTGTACGCCCCTGCTCCCGGGAATGCGAAGAATAGGCATTTCTAAGTGACTGCGGACCTGTCTTCCATGACAAAGTTTTTTTCTAATTCAGTCTTTTTTCGTTTATTTAGCAAAAATAAAACTTGACCAGGGTAAACCTGATGGGGATTACCCCTAATCTTATCTCTTAAAATGAATAGACAACACACCGTTTTGGAGAAAATTGGCTGTTAGGCCATTTATTTAACAAACCATTTAAACATATTAATAACAATCACCAGTAAATGTTGAGCAAATTGTAGTCCCAGGAGGCCCATATCACCGATATCGTAAAATTTTACCGACAATTCCCAGCCGCACTACGCCGGCTCGGGTACCCACCTTCTCCAGTTAACCTATTTAACTGGACCAACCCACTGAGGACTCCATACCTGAGATGGATCCTTCCCAACATGACCACCAAACTGACAGGCCTCCTGAGACCCCAACCACCGCTTCAAAACCTAATTCCAAACAACGAATGAAAACAACATAAAAAGGCCAGCACCTTAAAAACCCTACCCGCCCCCTTGGGGAATAGCCCTCCTACCAGCTGCCTTAACCCTATGTATCCCGCCCAGGGCACCCTGTCATGAGGCCCTGCGCTTACATTTTTTTTTTTTTTTGCTCCGGGCCTGTCTTTCTTATGGGTACAGCGTTGCATGACCACGCAATTGTCATTCAAAGTGCGACAGTGCTGAAAGCTGAAAATTTGCCTGGGTAGGAAGAGGATAAAAATGCCCGGCATTGAATAATACCATTTTAATATTTTTATGATTTTTTTTTTTTTTATGTGGGGGCCCATTGAGTCAGGGCTATTGGGGTTTTGCAGATTGTGATATTCAGGGACTCCCAGTTACCTAAAATTGAGACTTTAAATGCAAGGTGTATGAATCTATATCTGCAAAGAGGATAGCATTTCATAATTAGCAGTTAAATCTGAATGCATGTAGTTGCCTGTCCACAGTAAATATTCTCTTGTGTATATGAGTAACATTACCCTGATAGACAATGATGTTGAAAACAAAAGGAACTGGCCCAGTAATTTATTATGCGTTTACTATTTGGGATTTAGCAATCCTTAAATGACCAGCCCTAACCTTTTCCACATGACTTATATTGAATAAAAAGTTCACTGTGTGAAAACAATTGTTAGCTTCAATTTAAATGTAGCAGGTGCAGTATAATGATAATTTATAATCTATGTCTCTTCTTCTTCCTCCCCCTTTTCTAGATGTAACATAAATCATGTTGTTGCCATATTTGCTGTGTTCTAAAGTATAAACTGCAAAACTGCTTCTACTATTTTAAACAGAATACAGTCTGATATTCTCAGTTTCATTTCTTGCCTGTTGTTATTTTGTCCTTCTATTGGGATGTAAATACACATCAAATATTATTTAAAAGAGCACTGCATGTAAAGCTAATGAACTGCTGAAAAGCAAAATAACAGTTTTGAAAACATTAGTAAGAGGCAGTATGCCGTGTTGAGTGGTGTGCGGCAAATGTCACTAAGCAAAGCATTTCAAATTATGTAGCCCTCGCTATGTAATGAATTTATTTATCAGAACTGCATACTTGTAAAATAATGTATACCGAAATCTAAAAAGAAAATAAAGTCTCATTGTATGTCTAGTGTCTGAGTATTTCGGCAACTACAATATAAATAATTACTTCCATGATAAAGTAAATGTTACAAAATAATATTTAATATCAAAGGCTAATATATTATACAATAGACAGCCACATTTGCAATGAACTATGCATCATTTTGATGGAAAATCACCACTCATTAGTCAACCATTGCTGGAAACTTTCCATGTTCATGAGCAGAATTAATGTTTCTGCAATGCCAATTGTAAATGTTGAAAGGATAGCGTGGACATTTCTACATGTTTATGGACCACTGGAAACCATTAATGCTAATTTAGGGTAATATACAAACCAAACATTCTACATACTGTAGGCTCGCATTTGTGTTCCGGTTGTATCGACCTAGGCTTGAAGGATAAACATCTACTAAAGTAACCAAGAACTGAATATACAAAATGTCTCTAAGTTATATTTATATTTCCAGCACAATTTTCATGTTGTCAACACCTTTCTTTTACAAAGTTGCATGAAGTGCGTGTAAACCCTATAAGCTATGCTTGGATATGGGAAAAATTTGTTGTGAGTGCCATATACATTTGTCACCACGACTCGTTTTACATGGGCCATTGATTACATGCCAAGGAAGGGCAAATTAAATGGCCAATTCAAAAGGCTTTTTGATTCCCAGATTCTCTGCCATGTGTTTTTCTGTAGGCCAGAATAAAATAACAGAAGCACAAATCCCACTTTTCATCGCACTTCTGGACACAGGTAAAGTTTTATCTATGTAATGCCAAGGCATATTATCCATAAGCTTCTTGGCTGTACAAAATAAGGTTTAAAGGGAAATATACAGGATTTATGGAAAAGCACATTGCATGGAAGAATGAACACAGAAGGATTTCTAAAATGACTATGTTATATGGTCAATGACAAGTGCAAGATAATATCATTCACAACTGTAACTAAAAGAGGAATTATAAAGGGCGTTAAAACCCTAAATTAACCCAGGCACAAGAAAGGGGGGGTATTAGTGCAACTTTCAAAAATAATATTAGGCATGGAATGATAAAATTACATAAAAAGAGAGAGTCTTATTCCTTTACAAAAGTCCACATAAAAACACTGTGGCATGAAGTTCACACTATGGCAGTGTTAGCAGTCTCTCTTCCAAGCAGGATCTGGGGAGGCTCCTACCAGCAAACCATGCAGAAATGAAAAGGAGAGAAAGGTGCCACTATCTAAGTGTAGCATTTATTACAACATGTATATGAAATGAAAAACAATAAATATGCATTCACAAGGTATTAAAACGTGTATCAATAAGTCTCCAGCAGGTGGCAACCTTCCAGGGGGTCAATGGTGAACAAACCCCTCCAGGTGGATGTGATGGTGCTTGGAACCAGGAAGTAAACCAGGGAAACACCAGGAAGAGCTAACAAAAGCGGCAGACTGTCTGTGTATATCACATGGATAAGTTCATCCATGGCGCTTTTCTCTCCTTTTTGTTTTTACATCATTAACAACCGTACAGCAAATTCTGCCTGTATCCAGACATGGGTTACTAATTTGGGCATGCCCTACAGGCATTTACTGTATATTGTGACTTTTTTCAGAAAAGGTGTTGAGGACTAGAAAACTGTATCAAATATGTACATATGATAAATAAAAGAACTATTGTATGTCAAATTCAGTTGCTGCATGTTTATGTAGAAACCCCTAGGTGTTTGTTTTTTCCCATGATAGAGTCTCTTTAAAAAGATGCTCATGGGATTGAAGGTTGCCAACTTACAGGAAAAGATGTGCCAGCAAGCATTGGGAAATGGTCTGACCATGCATCCGTGTGTCACCATTTTCTGATGTCTAGGCCCAACTTTAGAGCCGCAAAATTTCAAGGGGTGAAAGTAGACAAGAATTTGCCCTTTGTTTCATTATTCTGTCACACTTCTTTTTAACATGGAACTTAACTGTATCTGAGCTCCAGAAAACGAACACACTATTTAATTCATTGTGATTATTCAAAGCAAACTCATCATGAGAAATCCCTTTGAAAAACACCCCCTTATTTCTATCGGTGGCCATCTTGAGTAAGGGCAGATAATTAATGTAGCATTTACTTGCTGGAATGTTTCTTCCCTTAGCTCAGGCATGCAGGCAAGAGTGTGTGATTGGCTGAGAAAGCACCTTCTACCCTTTTCCAGATGAAACAAAAAAAATGCCCATGAAGACTCCAGCGATGTATGACATTAATGTTGGCCTAGGCCAGAAGTAAATATAATATATCTTCCTATCTATTTACTAAAGCTAGCAGCATAAGGTTTAACCACTTGACCTCTGGAAGATTTACCCCCCCTTCATGACCATTATTTTTTTTTTGTGATACGGCACTGCGTTATTTTAACTGCCAATTGTGCGGTCATGCAACTCTGTACACAAATAAAATTTATGCCATTTTTTCCCCCACAAATAGAGCTTTTTTTTGGTGGTATTTGATCAACACTGTGTTTTTTATTGTTTGCGCTATAACCAAAACAAAGCAGACAATTAAAAAAAAACAGATATTTGTTCCTTGTAACTTTTTTCAGATATTCTATACACTATAAAGCGAAAATGTAGTTGATGTTTTTGTTGTTTTCATTATCCGCTACATTGCTACGCTTGTGACTTCCATTGCGTTGTATATGCCAATGCAATGCCCCTCTAGGTGAGTGACCGACTCTCACATGTGAACTGGAACTGGAGTCCTGCCCAGCACGTCTGTGAGGTTCAGTAACATGCACAAATCCGGAATATTGCTGCACATAAAAGGTAACGCATTACGTGCTAAAATCAGCGTTTACTCAAACTTGAGTTTGAGAAAGCACTGACTTTAGCATGAAACATGTCACCTTTTATGTTCCTGTCATACCTGTGATGTGATTTTAATGTTTCAATAAAGATACCAAGGAGTGCAGTAATATTCCGAATTTGTGCATGTTACTGCATTGTATATGCATTTGTCAAATCAAGCTTTAGAAAAAAAAAAACAACTTTTTTTTTACTTTCTGCTATAAAACACATCCAATACAAAAAATTAAAAAAAATTAAATTCTTAATAAATTGAGGCCGATATGTATTCTGCTACATATTTTTGGTTAAAAAAAATCCCAATAAGTGTATATCGATTGGTTTACGCAAAAGTTATAGCATCTACAAACTATGATATATATACTGGAATTTTTATTTATTTATTTTTTTAATGCTAGTAATGGTGGCAATCAGCGATTTATAGCGGGACTGCGATATTGCAGTGGACATTCTGACACTAATTGACACTTTTGACAAGTTTGGGAACCAGCGACACTAATACAGTGATCGGTGCTAAAAATATGCACTTTCACTGTACTAAAGACACTGGCTGGGAAGGGGTTAAACAGCTAGGGTGATCAAAGGGTTAAATTTGTGTGCCTAGCCAGTGTTTGTGTGCACTGTGTTTGGTGCTTTCGCTAAGGAAAGTGATGGATTTTCTTTCCCTGTGCATCTTCCTGACAATCAGTGGGTGCTGGCTGACATCCATTCGTCATCACCCGCTGATCAACTTCTATTGTGGCAAATCACAGCAGAGGCGGCGCGCTGCCGATGCGTGCCCTCTACCCGGAAGTGCTGGATCACTTACTAGCCAAAGACTCAACAAATTGCTAACATAGGAAGACAGAACAGCTGCGGAGGTTAAAAATACCTTGCAAACTGTCACAGCATGGTGAGGTTTGGAGGAACACTAAAGAGAGCTAAAACTATGGGGGCAGAATAGAGGACAGAGTTAACAATATTGTCACATACCTTTAGGTAGAGCCTGACGAGCAGAGGAAGGCCTCTCGTACAGCCCGGTTCAAGGACCACTGAGTTTGCAACAGTGGCCACGAGAGCACGGTGAGGTAGGAGTGCCTGCAATGTTCTCCATAATAGGTGAGCAGGTGTAGCCGCCAGCAGAAATGGTAGAGCTGCGTGTGGTGGCTGTGGATGCAGACACTTGTAGATGCAGGTATGCTGTAGATGCTTGTGTGCACACGTTCGCACAAATACATATGCGATTGCGCGAACATGCCTGTAAGAAAAGGTATTACTGGGTTTGTGCCTATGCATGCGCACTGGCCTCTGACCTTGCACATCTGCCGTGTTATGGCCAGCATATCCCTGACAAGTATATTGGAGCCAGATAGTCAGGGCAGTCTTTAATATTGATTGGACCCCGGACAAACTTTTTTTGGGCCCTCCCAAATCCACTTATCTATTTGTGGGCAATGCGGGCTCAAGGGGTAGCTGCTTTGGGCCCCACAACAAAGATTGGGCCCGGGGTAGCCCCCCCAGTGCTGCGTAAATTGACAGCGCTATATAAGTACCTGAAATTAAAGACTGCCCTGCAGATACTAATGGCTCGTACACACGGGACGACGATCGTGTTCAACACGTCGTACTCACGACCGTTGCATGCAGAATCGATCGTCTGTGGTGGCACTTTCAACAGTTGAACGTACGACGGTCGTTCGTGGGAGTTGTATGTGCAGACTACAAAACTTGGTCGTGTCAACAAGCTCGCATACAACCGTTGAGTCGTGTGTAGATGCACAACTTGTGCTAGCAGCAGGGCACACATGCTCGGTAATCATAGACGTCCCGTCAGAAATTAAAGTCCATGAATATATCGCGACAGTTAAATGCGTCGTGACCCCCCCGATGGGGCCCGGGTTAGAAACAACACCCCGGGTTTCGTCGATGGGGAACTCGGGCGTAACGGGTGTTTATCTATTCACCTAAACCCTCCCGGGTTTTTTTCAAACAGGCCCCAGGTTAGTTATAATTTCTGACGGGACTGATAGACCGAGGTTATATGAACAGTCCCTATACGACCGGTA
>BLSH010462490.1:1260982-1292242 GCA_018402905.1 Glandirana rugosa | reverse complement strand
TTTTTTTTAAAAAAAGAAAAAGAACCATAACAATACAAAACATTCAAAGGCACAGGTAGTTTTCCTGAAGTATACATAAGAAAAAAAACATTAAAAAACAGAGGGATTCCATATACCCCACAATGTACATATCATTTCCAGCTTTTATTGCATAAAAAAGGGAAAGAAGATATAAGACAGGCCTTAATCTTGGTTCATTTTCCATCCCTCCTGACCATATTTAAAAGTCCACCCAACCTCTCCATCTAAAGCCCCCCCCCCCCTCAGAAGAAGAAAAAAAAACATAAAGGAAAAACACCCTAACCGTGAAATAAATTGTGGAAAAGTGAGTCATTGTTACTTTAGGGGTAGGCCCAGGGGTAACTGCCTATAGCTGACACCCTGATTCCACCCTAACATAACGTGTTCCCTTATCTGTCCAACTATTCCCTCCCTCCCGTGTATACAGTCAGGTCCATAAATATTGGGACATCGACACAATTCTAATCTTTTTGGCTCTATACACCACCACAATGGATTTGAAATTAAACAAACAAGATGTGCTTTAACTGCAGACTTTCAGCTTTAATTTGAGGGTATTTACATCCAAATCAGGTGGTGAAGTCTTCTCTTGATTGTTGACTTTGACACACATACACCTACCTCCTGGAGAGTGTTCTTGATCTGGCCAACTGTTGTGAAGGGTGTTTTCTTCACCAGGGAAAGAATTCTTCGGTCATCCACCACAGTTGTTTTCTGTGGTCTTTTGTTATCTCTCTGATGGGTTTGTTTTGTTTTTTCAGCCTAATGATGGCTTGCTTCACTGATAGTGACAGCTCTTTGGATCTCATATTGAGCATTGACAGCAACAGATTCCAAATGCAAATAGCACACTTGAAATGAACTCTGGACCTTTTATCTGCTCCTTGTAAATGGGATAATGAGGGAATAACACACACCTGGCCATGGAAAAGCTGAGCAGCCAATCGTCCCATTACTTTTGGTCCCTTAAAAAGTGGGAGGCACATATACAAACTGTTGTAATTCCTACACCGTTTGCCTGATTTGGATGTAAATACCCTCAAATTAAAGCTGAAAGTCTGCAGCTAAAGCACATCTTGTTTGTTTCATATCCATTGTGGTGTTGTATAGAGCCAAAAAGATTAGAATTGTGTTGATGTCCCAATATTTATGGACCTGACCTTATATATATAAAAAAACAAAAAACAACCGTGAAGTAAACTGAAAAAACAAAACTTAGAAGCCAAAAAATATGTACGGTATTCATTGCTACTTAAGGGGTAGGCCCAGGTGGTAACACCCCAATTCCACCCTAACATACAGTGTTCCCTTAATAAAAAAAAAGGCTATTCATTAGGGGGGGGGGCGGGTGGAGAGGGAGGAAGGGAGGACAACTGAAGGATAAAGATGTTTATCCAGACAAAGCTCAGCCCATTGATTCTCCATGCTCCTTATTCCTTATTATGACATTTCCCCCATCTATCCCCCCCTCGCTTCCTGGGGAACATTCTCATTACCCTTCCAACTTGTATAAACTGAGGGATGTTTAAAATCTAGCCAACATCTCCAAATTCCATGGAATTTTGACCAAGAGTGGTTTTGCAAGTGTATTCATTCCTCCAGTAATCTGGTACTGTCTATTTCTCTAAACCAATTCTACATTGTTAGTATTTTCTTTAATTTCCAATATTTCGGAATTAATATTTTCGCTGCATTTAACAAAAATGGAATCATAGATGCTCTGTATATTTTCCTTGGTTCACCTGTGCCATGGAACAGACATTGACAGGGGTTTTGCCTAACTTCAGATTTACTAATCATCTTAATTAAGTTCAGTACTTTATCCTAATATTGCTGAATTGAAGGGCTATACCACCATATATGGGCATGTGTTTCCTCACCCCAACACTCCCTCCAACACAGGGATTATTCATCTGGATTAATCTTATGTAATTTTCATGGGACATAGTACCACTTAGTTAAGAATTTATATTTCATTTCTTTTATCCTCATGTCCATTGAGGTGGAATACGCATAATCTATGACTTTACATTTTAACGCTTCTGAGAGGGATTGATTAAAATGGGGTTCCCAGCTCATCAAGAGACATGGGGACCCAAGATTGGGGGACAATATCAACATCCTGTATACAGTTAGGTCCATATATATTTGGACACAGGCACAATTTTAGTTTTTTCAGGTATTTACCAAAATATATTCAAGCTATAGCTATATAATGGATATGTGCTGAAAGTGCACACTCTCAAGTTTAATTTGAGGGTATGTAACTCCAAATCAGAGGAAAGGTTTATGAATTACAGCTCTTAAGAATAGCCACCCCCCCTTTTCAAGGGACCACAAGTAATTACACATTTGAATCAAAAGCTGTTTCATGGCCAGGTGTGGGCCATTTCTTCATCAGTTAAGCAGATAACAAGTCTGGAGTTGATTCTAAGTGTGGTATTGCATTTGGAATCTATTGCTGTGAACCTACATCATGCGTTCAAAGGAGCTGTCCATGCAAGTGTAACAGGCCATTGTAAGGTTTCAAACACTAAACAAATCCATAAAAGAGATAGCAGCAACATTAGGAGTGGCCAAATCAACAGTTTGGTACATCCTGAGGAAAGAAGAATGCACCGGTGAGCTCAGCCACATAAAAAGGCAACCGTGGTGGATGATCATAGGATCCCCTCTATGGTAAAGAAAACCCCATTCACAACATCCAGACAATGATGAATTCTGCAGTGTTTAGAAATATACTGTCAGCCCAGATTCAGCCAAAAGCAGCAAGGTTAATTGGATGGCGCTTCACAGTACAGATGGACAATGATCCAAAACACACTGCAAAAGGACCCAGGAGCTTTTGAAGGAAAATAAGTGGAATATTCTGCAATGGCCGAGTCAATCACCCGATCTCAACCAAATTGAGCATGCATTTCACTTGCTGAAGGCAAAACTAAAGACAGAAAGACCCACAAGCAAAGAACAACTGAAGACAGCTGCAGTTAGAGCCTGGCAAAGCATCAGAAAAGAGGAAACCCAGTCTTTGGTAATGTCCATGGGTTCCAGACTTCAGGCAGTCATTGCCAGTAAAGGATTCTCATCAAAATATTAAAAATGAACATTTTATCTATGATTATATTCATTTGTCCAATTATATTTGGGCCCCTGAAAATGGGGTACTGTGTACAAAAATGGTAGCATTTTAAATACAACTTATTCTCCTTCCCCGGTGGGAAATAGTTTGTACCTGATAGAGGCATTGAAGGACTATTATATTGCCATAAAATGCTTTTATAAAGTTTGTCCCACATTGTTAAAGTCTTCATTGTAATGGAGGCCATATCCTTAGACAAGCTAATATGTTGCCTTGGCAGCCAGATTATCTGGGTCAAATGTGATTCACTTATAATTTCTTCCAATTGTACCCATTTTTTATAGGGAATATCATGTACCCAATCTATTATTCTCCCCATCACTGCTGCTTTATGGTATTTCTCAAAATCTGGAAGAGAGAGACCTCCAGTTGATTTAGGTATAACCGGTATCTTATAAGCGACGCAAGGGCTTCTATGTTTCCATATAAATCTCTTCATTAATTATCTAAGGGTTATAAAATAAGCCCCTGGAATATTTATCGGGAGAGTTTGGAAGATATACAAAGCTTTCACGTGGGTCACCATTTTAAACCATTTTAGCCAGTATAACCTACCAACAGGGTATCCCTTCAGATCTTGTTTAATTTATTTAAGCAGGGGTAGGTAATTAGCCCGGTATACGTCCGTTACTGGCATAGATAGAAATATTCCCAAATATTTCAGACCCTTCTGCTTCCACTCAAAGGGATACAGAAGTCTGAGGTCCCTACACTCCATTGGGGAAATGGAGATGTTTAGTATTTCAGATTTCTCTACATTAACCTTTAAGTTTGAAATGTTCCCGTATCTTTTCAGTTCAACTAAAATCATAGGGAGTGTCTGTGTGGGATTGAATACATACAACATACTGTAATGTTGTCTGCAAATGTGCATACCTTATGTTACTGTGCAGCTACTTGTATACCCTCAATATCTTGATTTGGTTGCTAGAAGGGGTTTTAAAGACAACACAAAGAATAAAGGGGAGAGTGGGCATCCCTGGCATGTTCCATTAAAAAGTGCAAAAGGCTGTGACTAGCTCCTATTCACCAGTACTTGAGCTGTTGGTCTGGAGTATAGTATGCCTCCATCCACGTATATTAAAAAGTACAGCACTCACTCCTCCCTAGTTGAGTGACCAATCAGTCAATCTCCTTAATCTCTTAATCTGGTTCATTAAAGGTAACAATATACAGTATAACAATATATAAAGCGCTTTCAAGTGGGTACAAAGTGCTGTTTAAAAAGTGCTGATAAAAGTGCTAGCATAGTGCTTAGTTCAAAATTGCTTAATTGTGTGCAATAATACAAAATATAAATGAAGTCATTACAGAAGAAGTGCTTCTGTGCTCAAGTGCTTCTTTAAATTCATGACCCTTGTGAATAAATCTGCGTGCCGCTGGAATCAGACCGCACTGACCAAATATGTTGAACCTTTATGTCATATGACAAAAAGAGTCTTACGAGCTTGCAGGTCACTTACAGGGGGACCTAACCCTCTCTGGTATCCTCTGCATACCTCTCACACTTCAAAAACTCCTCCAAAACTTGTCCTTAGAGCGTATTTTGTGCAGGTGCTCTGCTTGTTAAAAAAGGAAACTCCACATGGCATAAAAGCCTTGGGATGGTTTATTAGGCATATTCCACAATAAAAATAAAGGCATATAATGCTATATAGGTAAAATGACCCCATAAGTCTCTAGGGATAGCGGGCGCCTACGGAATCCTTGGCGTGCGTTCCACTTCCCGAGCCGGATGTGACATTCGGGAGTTACAGCTTGACGTGTTTTGTCACTTCCTTGCGATGTTTCCAAAAGCATGGGCACGTTCTGTGAGCGTGCTCGCAGGTCGGGCAGACTCGATGTCCACCGGCGACCCACGATCGCCATGTAAACATGGCGGTTCCCTGTTCTGTCAGGTGCATGACAGAGATCTACTGATCCCTGTATTTGGGTTCAGTTAGATCTCTCATGCCCCTGCCAGCCCAGCTCCCATACAGTTAGAACTCGAGCAAGGAACACAGTTTACCCTTTCATTGCCCCCTGCAGATTAACCCCTTCACTGCCAATGACATTTATACAGTAATCAGTGGCTATTTTTACCAACGCCACCCCCCCGGAGACAGACATGAATGCAGGGAACAACCAAACCCCCCCCGGGGGAGAGGGACGGCCTCCTTACTTTAAGAGGCAGATGTTCTGCCTGCCCGGGATGACTCCGATCTCCCCTCCTCCTCCCTCCCCTGTATGAGCCGGGGAGTGCTGGATGGCTGAGCCGCTGCGGGTGAGCCATCATATTGGCTGGTGGGTCGGACAGTCTTTCCTTTGCTTCTCCTCTGGCCATGCATCTCCTCCCTTCTCCCCCTTGGCCAATAAGATTGCTCACGACCTGCTTCCTGATTGGCAGGGAGGAGATTTAGTGTGAAAATAGTGAACATTCATTCGCTATTGGACTCGTGGAGACAGTGGACTTGGAGTGCAGTGCTCTGCGCCCTGAACACCACCTTTTTGAAGCCTATTAGAGCCTCTGGCTCTAATTACGTGCTTAAAAAAAACACACCCCCATTGGAATCCATGCGCCCGGCGCCCTCTATGTAGATTAGGGGCTGGACGCATGGATAAAGGGGAGCGGCACCAGTACACCCCTAATGGACGGGCCGCCATTGGATATCGCCCTTCAGGATCCAACTCTGATGCTTTCAATATAAATGGTGTATTCCTATCAAACCCTATTGCTATTCCCTTAGATCTCTTATTGGGGGAGTAACCATAATACCATAATGGAAACAATTTTGAGCCTAAGCTAATTTTAGCTGACCATTTTAAATTGGTTTCTTGTAGCATCACTCACTATATTAGCAGAGAAACCTTTCATTTCCGGAGTTACCTGATGTCTCTTACTAGGGCTATTTAAGCCTCTAACATTATAGGTAATTCTTTTCAAAGGGGCCATACTTTATGTTGTGTCCAGCCCCGCTGTCATAGGGGACATATCGGGGCCTGGTAACCTTGTAGCCATAGTACTGTAGGACAACCCTCATTAAGCTGGTTCATTCTTCAGACTCAATGGGGGAGATTTGCTGAAACTGGTGCACACAGAATCTGGTGCAGCTGTACATACAGTGAAGTAAAAAAGTATTTGATCCCCTGCTGCCTATGACCCCAAGAACACCAACCCCACCGTAAACATGGAGGTGGAAACATTATGCTTTGGGGGTGTTTTTCTGCTAAGGGGACAGGACAACTTTACTGCATCAAAGGGACGATAGACATGGCCATGCACTGTCAAATCTTGAGTGAGAACCTCCTTCCCTTAGCCAGGGCATTGAAAACGGGTCGTTGATGGGTATTCAAGCATGACAATGACCCAAAACACACAGCCAAGGCAACAAAGAAGTGGCTCAAGAAGAAGCACATTAAGATCCTGGAGTGGCCTAGCCAGGCGCCAGACCTTAATCCCATAGAAAATATGTGGAGGGAGCTGAAGGTTCGAATTACCAAACATCAGCCTCAAAACCTTAATGACTTGGAGAGGATCTGTAAAGAGGAGTGGGACAAAATCCCTCCCGAGATGTGTGAAATCCTGGTGGCCAACTACAAGAAATGTCTGACCTCTGTGATTGCCAACAAGGGTTTTGCCACCAAGTACTAAGTCATGTTTTGTGAAGGGGTCAAGTACTTATTTCACTCATTAAAATGAAAATCAATGTATACAGTAACTTTTTTGAAATGCGGTTTTCTGGATATTTTTGTTGTTATTCTGTCTCTCACTGTTAAAATAAACCAACCCATTACAATTATAGACTAATCATTTCTTTGTCATTGGGCAAGCATACAAAATCAGCAGGGGATCAAATACTTTTTTCCCTCACTGCAGTAACCAATCAGCGTCTAGGTTCTAGCTTAATTGAACAAGCTGATTGCTTACTATGCACAGCTGCACCAGTTTTAGTCAATATCCTCTAATGTGAAAATGTGAAAAAATTGTGGCTGTGCCAAAGGCAAAAGAATGGTAGAAAAGCATGCGCAAGAATGATGCAGTGCTAAACAGAATCTGTGGGTCCTAGAAAAATGAAGTGCATGCATGCAAAAGTAAAAAACTAATTGGTGGCAATATAGTTGGTTCTAAAATCTATAATTATAAATATATAATCCAAATTGTTTAACAAAGCCAAACATCCCCAGACATATAGTAAATAGTTTCATGTTTCCTAATTGTTGATTTATTACTCTGAACAGGTTGTCCATAGCTCTTCAGTAGAAAACTTATCAGAAGGGCTCTCAGCCACAAATAGCTGGTTTGATTCTCTGGGTAATAGGGCTTGTGTCTGCTCTGGACAGTAGGACATGAATATCTAAGAACAGGTCATTTAAAAGGCGACTGTAAAATTCTGTATGAATCCTTGTTGACATGAACAGATATAGAAAAATGGCATCTGATGCAACATGATTAAACCTACAGATTATTACATATGCACCCATCTTAATTATGATTTATTTTTGCTGCATTTAAAAATCTGTTATCTAGGTCAGCTGATGCCTAACACACCTTGCATTTTATTGAAAAAACTGTGCTTCTTAGACTTTTTTTTGCAAAATCTGTGGCTGTAACAGCTATTCCTGTCTTAGGCGACAGAATACTTGTTAATTTATGAGTGGTGAAAAACAAAACAATACCATGATTATTTACTTCGATTGCTATTTTAAATGTTGCTATAGCTAACCTGCAATAAGACTATCACTTAAACAGGCAAGTTTTTAGATTTACATTTAATATTTTTCCATTCATATATCAATTTAACACCATATTGGGGAGAAATAATACATCAGGAAGGAAATTATGGACAAGGCACAAACGTGTCCATTTTAAGAGTAAAGGCATTCATATCATGAGATTTCATGGCGAATGCCAAAAAGACCCACATCACAATATTGTTGTATGCACCAAGGTCATATTATTATGCAGAATGGTGGTCCAATTCACATTTTTTAAAGTGTAACTCCACTTTGGTTGAGAAAAAAACATTCCCCTCTGGATGATCTACTGCATGTATGTTGCAAGGATTATAACAAACTTAGTTGCAGGTCCCTACCTTTTCTTATTCTGAAGAAATCCCTCTGTGTTTCTCTGTGCATCTGTACTGAGTGGGTCTAATGCAGTGGTTCTCAACTCCGGTCCTCGGGACCCACCAACAGGCCAGATTTTAAGTATTACCTTGGGGAGATGCAGACTAGATTACTGCAATCACTGAGCAGCAAATGATATCACCTGTGATGTATTTCAGTTATCCTGCAAACCTGGCCTGTTGGGGGGTCCCGAGGACCGGAGTTGAGAACCACTGGTCTAATGGGAGTGATTTCATAGTTATAACTGTCAGGTGTGCAGCTGCAGGCTACTAATGAGTAAACTGCCCGGCATCCCTTTATACGTGTTCCTATTGAAAGTAACTCTCCAAAAATGACATTTTTGTTGCAGGGTATGCCTGAAATCTAACTTGTATCTTAGGCAGACTTCTGGGAAAATTGGTGAGCCAATCACACAAGCAGGAAATGATGTTTCTTGGGAGTGGCCCGTACACACTCTGTGTACAGAACAACTCCAGGTAGCCATATTGCAATGCATTCTCAGAAAATTACAGTGGCTGCAGATTGAAAAGGAAAGGTCATTTTTAATAACATTCAATTACAATATGACTTGTATCGCAATTATATGTACTATATTATTTTTTCTTTATTTGCTATTTTTTTCCCCCATGAAAGTGGAGTTACCCTTTAAGTAAAGTTGAAAAAAGAAAACAATATATAGTGTGCATTGGGCTCAATACAATACATTGATAGTAGTATAGTACCTGAAACAGTGTTGAACGGTATGGCTACAGCCTGTTTGTTCTTTCTTTTGCTAAAACTTGCCACTTACAGTAAAGCAGTGACTATGAACAGCACATGCTGGTTTAACAGAATAGGTAATCAGCCAAATGATCAGTAACTGTAACTTGCAGTTCATTAAACAGGTGCAGGATGCATGCACACTGGGCTTAAAAAAGGCAGTTCCCTTGGCAGAAAAAAACCCCTCATATAGAGCATTTTTGTACAGGAGTTTAGGCGCAATTAGGGTTTTTTTCTGCCAGAAAACTCCTCTCTAAAATGCAAACCATATTTTTCTGCCTCTAAACACTGAGCCTAAAATATGCCTCTATGTGTCCTAATGTGCATAGACATATAGGAAGTGAGGCAGAGCTCAGGGGTCAGTAGTAAGTGATGCAGAGTTCATAGGTCAGTAGTAAGTGATGGGGAGTTCAGAGGTAATTAGTAAGTAACACAGAGTTTAGGGATCAGTAGTAAGTGAGGTAGAGTTTATTGGTCAGTAGTAAGTGAGGCAGAATTCATTGGTCAGTAGTATGTTAGGCAGAGTTTGGGGGTCAGCAGTAAGTGACTCAGAGTTCATTAGTCAGTAGTAAGTGAGGCAGAGTTCATTGGCCAGTAGTAAGTTAGGCAGAGTTCAGGAGTCAGTAGTAAGTGACTCAGAGGTCAGTAGTAACAGAAAGTTCAGGGGTCAGTGTAAGTAACAGAGAGTTCAGAGGTCAGTAGTAAGTGATGCAGAGTTCAAGAGTCATTAGTAAGTAATTTAGAGTTCTGAGGTCAGTAGTAAGTGAGGCAGAATCCAAGGCTCAGTAGTAAGCAATGCAGAGTTCATTGGTCAGGAGTACGTGAGGCAGAGTGCAGAGGTTAATAGTAAGTGAGGCAGAGTGCAGAGGTCAGGAGTGACACAGAATTCAGGTGTCAGCAGTAAGTGACACAGTTATATGTGCCTGTGAGACTCTTGGTTTTGGCACAGCAATTAAAGCATATTATATAAGTACAAGGAAGCCCAGATTTTGTTTAAACATACCCAATAAGCCCCTCCCACTGTTACATTTTACTACTCTCTTATGTGTCCCTCATTCTCAAGTTCTAACGCTGGGAGGTAAGTCTTTGGTAACACAGATGAGCAGCTGAAGGTATCCAAAGACAAAGGGCCACCCCATTGGAACTGGAGTTCTCTGGTAGCAATTGGGGAGGGTCTCCCCACAGTATCTGGGTCTTCTGGTAAAGCTGTATGCTACTTAGCTCTGGACCCACAGTTCACACAACAATTTTGACAATGGAGGGCCTCCTACCTGGCTGCAGATAATTTTCCCTGCTACTGTTGCCTCATCACGTGTGGCCTCTCTAAGCTGTTAAGGGAGCAAAGCTGAGGAATTTATACTCTCTGGGTGTGTCCTGGAACTCAGTGTGTTTTGGGAAATAGAGGTAAAGGGGGTCAGCATCTGTGCATGGTGAGTAAGATGGCACTCTGCTACACTATATCATTTCAGTATGAACCAGAAGCCATATATCTAACATCATAACAGGTAAAAAATATCTCTGGGCATACAACTGGCCAGAAAAGGCAGAGATTACTTGCATTGTAAAAGTTCCTTCTGGCAAATGGTATTATTATGAAATAGGATCTGAAAACAAGATCAATATGGGGCCCCTTGGCTAATCCCATTACCAAGACCTATACCCTTCTAAAAGTATAACTAATAATGCTGTATAATAGTTATTTTTGTAACAGTGCAGCAGATGTTCCTAGCCATTTTCACCTTTCTTGAATTCCATTTTTCCCAGAGACTGTTGCTGGCTGTATAAAGCATTATGTGGTTATAAGGGATTGGTCACTCTGTTCTGCTGAGCACCATATAAGTTGCCCAGTATATGTTCATAGACTATGTGAAAAGTATATCCCAGACACTTAAAAAAGTTCAGCTGTGCAGGAAAATCTGTAGCTGTATACAATATGTATTATAAGTGTTTTTAGCTTAATTGTAAAAGGAAAATGGAAAGTGGGCGGCAGTGAGTTCTGTTGTCAATCAATGACAAGATAATTATTAATTGTGGAGTAAACAGAACGTTGAACTTTCTTTTTAGAAGAAATGCAACACTGATGAAAGTTTTGCAATGAGAAAGAAACATTTTCCTGTGACAGTTTACACACTGTCAACATGATAAATAGGCATTATCTGTGTCCCTGTAAACACTTAAATCATGCTTCTTGGTGGTCAAACAAAGATACAAAAAAAAAGAATAACTTTGTGCAGTTAGAACTTTATTTTATGGGAACTACTCGGTAAGCGCAAGCTAATATTATTTTCATAATACATACTATTATCCCTTACCACTCTACATATCTTACTTCAGAATCTTTTTTAAGTGCTTGTCAGATTTGCTGCCCTGTCAGGCCTGCAAATCAGTGGCGGCTGGTGCTCAATATTTTAGGGTGGACGGCAAACAAACCTGGCCCCTTCACTCGCACTACCGCCCAAAAGCCCCCCCCCCCCCGCCCGTGGGAGATGGACGGGAAGGCAGCGATCAGTGGCTTTACCTTAGGAGGCTGATGATGAGCTGGTGCTGGATCCGGGGTATGACTCCTGAAAGCTTAAAGAGGTTGTTGCTGCCCCTCCACCCTCTACCTCCTGCTCTTTGCTCCAACTTGCCAAGGGAAGAGCCACGGCCATTGCTTCTCCTACCCGCAGAGCAGGCGTTGCTTCTCCTTCAGGCCGAATAGGAAGTGGGTCCTGAGACCTGTTTAGCCGGGAGTCCTAAGACTCCCTGTCTAGTCGTGTCTCAGGAGCCGCTTCCTGACTGGCCGGGAGGAGAAGCAGGAAGGTATTAGCGTTAGAATTATAATTATATTAATTCGCTATTGTCACACAACTGGGTGGGCTCAGGGCGCAATACACTGCGCCCCGAGCCCACCTATTTTTGAAGCCAATTAGAGCCTCGGGCTCTAATCATGTGCTTCAAAAAACAAAACCCATTGAAATCCATGCGTCTGGTTCCCTGCATGTAGATTATGGGCCGGGAGCATGGATCACGTGGACCGCGCCCCCGCAAAGTGAGTGTACAGCTTGTAAAACAGTGTACATTTTCTGTCCCCTCAAAATAACTCAACACACAGCCATTAATATCTATGTGATTCTTGTGAGATACTGTATATGGCATATGGACATATGACCTGTCCCCTTTAAATCAAAAATGGGGAAGGGTTGCAACGTGCATCTTGAGGCCAGAAGGTCACCTGGGGACTGTCTTTCTCCCTGAATGTTTCATTTTTTCTGGACTCTGTCCCCTCTCCTTAGTGATTGGTGGGCTTTCAATCTGGAACTGTCCTTATATATGATCTGCACATCAGGGAATTTGCTGCTGTGCACACGTGAAATGAATGAAATAGTTTTTTGAGCCTGTGCATCCATAGTCCCACTCTAAGAGGGTTTCTAGTTTTACTTTATACAGGGATGATGGCACTTTCTAACATCACAATATATTGTATTCCTGATTTGGAATAAAGTCCCTCTGTCCCTCCTTCCTCCTCATTTGTCCCTCATTTTGGTCTGCTTTATATAGTTATATATAAAATGTACTTTTCTATCCAATTTCTAATTGCTGCATTTGTAATTTTCAAAAGCCAGTATAAAGGAATAGTAGTAGTAAAAAAAAAGCACTTGTGGGTTTAAATAACCATGGTCTTGTATAATTCTCCTTTAAGGGGGTGTGGCAGGGAGTGTGTCCTATGCCTACATACTTTTGTGATAAATGCCCCGCGCTACCATCTCAAAAAGTTGGAAGGTATGTATGCCTTCAGGGTCCTCTCAGTTTCCGATCTCCATATGTGCATTTCGGATGCAACAACATAAACGTCTACAATTTATTTGGGCTACTCCAAGCCCAATCTGTTATTAAACAGATTATGTCTCCCCAAAGTCAATGTGGGGCCTAACAGTTCCCAATATTTACAACTGCTACCAAACATCGCTCCCTTAGCTCACCTTCAAACCACCCATGACTTTTACCTGTGGATCTCACTCAAGCTTTTTGATTGCCACTCAATCCCCTTAGCTTCTCTACCCTGGCTTCCTTTACTCCACTGTCAAAATGCTTTAAAAACACAATCTTAACCCACACACTTCATCAATGGGACATGGATAAGTTCTCTGGAAGCATTATATCTCTATATCTTGCTTTCCTTAGATTCCTACATTGCCCTCTGTTTCCCCCAGGTATGAAATGACAGTTCTGATGGTGGCTGGACCATGGCTATTGAAAAATTTACTCCCATCTTCCCCTGACAGGAGTTATGCCCTTCAAACAACTCCGCACTTCTCATGATATTTCCTGGTTAAATTTGTTTATTGGGTCTTAACAGTAAACATAGATAAATATATTAGATGGTAACAAGATATGGATTACATATATAATAATGGGAATTGAGTAAATGTTCTGACATCAATTACAGATATATAAATGTTACATTTGTTATATAAATAAAACAATTGAAAAGAGTAAGTAATAATGTGTGAAGAAAAATTGTTACAAAGTAAGAATGGTGTGAAGTGTAATGACTTCCGATATAAGAAGGTCAAAATTGTCATCAAAGCTGTGTCAAGTAAAAAAGGGTATATTTACACAATCCAGAAATGTATTTGATGCATAGGAACTATGAATCTTTGTTATAATATGTTATAAACCAACATATTTTATGTTACCCTAAGTATTAAATGTAAAAGTAGAAAAAGAGACAGAAAGAATAGAGGAAGGTGTAAGAATAGGAAAAGAAAGAGAGATGAAAGGTAAAGAGGATCCCGGGGTGGGGGGGGGGGGGGGGGGTAAATCTTAGTTTTAATCAAATGGCATGAATATATATTAAAAAGAAGAAAAATAACAAGGTCTTAGTAAAGAGGACTCCATGTTTGCTCAAAACCAGGTATAGCATCTTGTGCTATAACTTCTGCTTTGGCATGAATCATTGCATGATTGATTCTGTGCTTTGATTCATTTATTATTAAGAATGGGGTTTTCCATGATTTGGCTATTGTTTGTTTCGCGGCTGTATTGATTTGTAATAATAAGGTTTTTGCAACCGGGCAATCACACCATATATGAAAGTGCGTTCCTTGATCACCACAACCACGAAAACACAATGTGGAGTAATTAGAGGCATGTTGTGCAATTCTAACAGGGACCAAATACCAGTATGTAAGCACCTTATAGTTTGTCTCCAGAACAGAAATATTTCATGAAGATGACTTAGTTGCAGTCCAAATACAATTCCAGACAGTTGCATCCAATGGGGACCCTAGGTCTCTCTCCCATTTTGTTATATATGATGACTTGTCTGAATTGGATTTAGTGATGAGATGAGTGTACAGAGTTGTTATTACTCCTTTGGTATGCGGATCTCAGTAACATTTCCTCAAATGGAGACAATGAATCTAATTTACCTTTTTCTTGTATATAAGGCATAAAGACGTTTTTTATTTGAAGATATCTAAATATCTCTGATTTAGGTAACTCGTGATTATCACATAAATCAGGGAAATATTTGAATGAAGTAGAAGATGTAAGCTCACAAAGTCGAGTTAAATTAGTAGATGTCCAGGCTTTAAAGGATTTTGGGTAACACCATGCAGGGTAGAAAAGTGGATGCTTAAAAAATGATAAAAGAGGGTTATGTGGGGATTGTAGTCCATGTGTTCGTTTAAATCTGTCCCAAATGGATAATGTGTGTTTAGTTATAGGGTTACTGAGTTTTCTACGGTCTGAAAGATTCAACCATATAAGGTTGTTAATTGAAAGTGGATCGCAATCAACAGATTCTAAAGATACCCAAAGTGGGATTTAATTTTTTGCATGATATTTGAGTATATGGGCCAAGTGAGCAGCATGGTAATAAGTGGAAAAGTTAGGAAATCCTAGTCTTCCTTTAAGTTTTGGAAGATAAAGAGTGTGTTTGGGTATACAGGGTTTCAAAGGGCCCCAGATGAAAGCTATTGTTTTTCATTGTAGTATTCTAAGAAAATATGTTGGAACAGGTATGGATAGAACTCGGAATAAGTAAAGAATTTTTGGCAATATGGCCATCTTTATTTCATGTATTCTACCTATCCAGGATAGTGGTAAAGAAGACCATTGTGACAAAAGGTTAGAAATTTGACGCATAATTGGAGGAAAGTTGGCTACAAAGAGGTTAGAAAGATTAGATGTAAGGTTTATCCCTAAGTAAGGAAGGTTTGAGGTAGTCCAAGTGAAAGGAAGAGATGTTTGCGCTTGTTGTAATATCTGATGTGGTAGAGAGACGTTTAGGGCTATTGATTTTTGTGGGTTAACAATTTATCCAGAGAAGTGAGCGAAGTGGTCTAGTTTTTTCTAGGAGATTAGGGGCAGAAATATGAGGGGGTGACATAAAAACTAAAATATCGTCAGCAAACATACAAAGTTTATGTTGGTGACTAGCAATATCTAGGCCTTTTATAGAAGGATCAGTACGGATCGATTGAGCTAGGGGTTCAATAAGTAGGGGTAAATAGGAGAGAGGAAAGTGGGCAGCCCTGCCGTGTTCCTCTGTTGATATAAAAGGGGTCTGATTTGTATCCGGCATATTTAACATAAGCTTTGGGTTTGTTGTAAAGAGAAGAAAATGAGGACCAAATCCCCATTTCTGTAGTGCAAAATGTAGGTAGGACCATGAAACAATATCAAATGCTTTTCTGATATCTAAGGATAGAAGACATATGGGTAATCATCGCGCTTTAGCTGCATGAATTAACAAAGTAGCCCTGCGTATATTATCTGCCGCTTGGCATAAGGGGATAAAACCAACCTGGTCATTGTTTATTAATGATCCAATTATGCTGTTTAAATGAGTTGCTAGAACTTTTGCTAGTAATTTAATGTTGAGATTAAGTAAAGAAATGGGTCTATAGTTGGAACTGAATGAGTCTGATTGAGGCTTAGGGTTCATTGAGATTATAGCCGTTAAAGATTCTGGGCGGAAGGATTGACCATAAAGTAGAGAATTAAATGCATCTGCTAACATTGGAGCTTATATGTTAGAGAATTTCTTATAGTATAGGGTAGAGAAGCCGTCAGGGCCTGGGCACTTATTTAATTTAAGAGAATTGATAGCTAGGTTGATTTCATTAGAAGTAATGGGGTTTTCAAGACCTTCGCGTTGGACTAAGGTTATATTAGGAAGATTAATTTGTGAAATAAATGACTCAGCTGAATTTTGATCAAAGGATCCTTACTTTTTATATAGAGAGGTAAGATGTTTTTGAAAAATTTGTAGGATCTTTGCGGGATTGCTATTGTAAGTATCTTGGGAAAGTTTTAGTCAAATTGGTTTAGAAGGGCGGTTACGTTTCTTAATTGCTCGGGCTAATAGAGTGGTGAATTTGTTTGCTTTCTGATAAAATGCATGTTTAGACTAAAATAATGTTTTATCTACAGATTCTGATAAAAAAAAGATCTAGATTTAAACATGCTTTTTCGAGGAGTGATTTGGTTACAGGGGTTGGATTAGTTTGAAAGAGTCTGTGACAACCATTAAAGTCAGCTCAACAAGAATACAGGAATGCCAGATAACAAAAAATCAGCAGAGAAAAAGATTTACATCATACTTTTAGTTCATCCCTTGGGGGGGGGGGGTCCTAGTACACAAACCAAAAATCCACCAGACCTCACGTTCTAGCAGTTTGCGGTGAACATCTTCACCATGAAGGGGTCTCCTAACCCTTTCAAGGCCATAAAAGGTAAATGATGTCATATTGCCTGAATGGGTGTATTTAAAGTGTTTGGAAACGTTTGAGAGACCCTTATCAGACTCGTAGGATGCACCGTGGTAATGTTCACTAATGCGTGTTCTAAGGGGTCTGATGGTACACCCAACATGCTGTAGTTTACATACAGTACATTCAATGGCATAAACCACAAAATGTGTAGAGCAATTAATATAATCACATATTGTAAAATCTTGCCCTGTAGAACATGAGACCACCTTGCCAGGTTTCTTGGTATGTTTAAAACAGAACCTACAGGTATTAGCACCGCAGGCATATGAGCCAGCAGTATGTAACCAAGTGGTTCTGGATGTAGTGGATTGAAAGAGGCAGGGAGAAAGAAAATTTCCCAAGGTAGCAACCCGTCTACTGGAGAATCTGCAACCTTTGGAAATAACAGTGTGGAGATCTCTATTGGTAAAGAGTATAGAAAGATGTTTACAAATGATATCTGTCACTTGGTTGTACTCACAAGAATACTTGGTGACGAAAGTGACAGAATTATTACTAGTACATCTGGAATGTTTGTGTCTGGATTTATTCAAAAGAGTGCTTCTGTCTTTGTCAATGGCAATATGGTTAGCTCTATGAATAAGAGTGTTATTATAACCTCGTACTTATAGCCGAGACGCTACTACTTCGGCTTCTTCTGTAAGAGCCTCTACTGTAGAGCAGTTACGTCTAGCCCGAATACATTCCCCCACAGGCACCGATCGAATGGTGTGTGGGGGATGACAGCTGCTGGCCAGTAAGATGGAATTACCTGCACAGGTCTTACGATAAGTATGTGTAGACATGTGCCTAGAAGAACCGACCCCGACAATGTGACATCCAGGAAGTTAGTACAATCTTTATGGGTCTCAAAAGTAAACTCTAAATTAAGAGCGTTAGTATTCACATATTCAAAATATCTAGCAATATCTTCCTGTGGTCCATCCCAATTAAATAGTAGGTCGTCAATATTGCGACCAAACCATTTGATTCTATTGAAAAATGGGTTGTCAGGTGAAAACAAAGTCACCTCTTCCCACCAACCCATGTAGGGGTTTGCTAAGCAAGGAGAGAACTTAGCCCCCATAGAAGCACCAGCACATTGTATGTAGAACACATTGTCAATCATAAAATAATTATCTTTAAGTAAAAATTATGTGCTCAAAATAATGAACTCCTTGAGTTCATTATTATAGCAACTGTACTTTTCTAGATGGAAGCTCAGTGCCTGTAGAGCCAGAGAATGAGGAATGCACGAGTAAAGAGATTTTATATCCATTGTCACCCAGCTGTAGTTGGTCTTGTACACTGGCTAATACCGTAGAGGTGTCTTTGATATAGCTGGGCAATCTCACAACAAGCGATTGTAAATGTTGGTCTACCCAAGATCCCAGTCTTTCCGGTAAAGACCCAATGCCTGCAACAATGGGATGTCCTAAAACAGGTGTCTTATGGATCTTTGGCAAGTGGTGGAAGACTGGGACTACAGGGTCATTAACCAAAAGATATTACGCTAAATTGTTTGACAAAACTCCCATATCCAGACCAATATCCACAAGGCGGGAAAGTCGCATCGTAAAATCAGTGGTGGGATTGCCAGATAAAGTACGATATGTAATTACATCACTAAGTTGGCGTGGGGCCTCAGCTTTATATTGGGCTGCATCCAGGATGACAACTACTCCCCCCTTGTCGGCCTCCCTAATGACGATGTCATTGCGGGTCTTAAGCAATTTGATTGCAACTCTTTCTGCCTTAGTGAGGTTGTCTTTGGAGAAATTGAAGGATTTGTCCACTTTGTCCCTTAAACAAGTTAAATCCTGTTCAACAAGAGTTTGAAACATGTCAATAGTAGCATTACGTGTTTGAACAGGATAAAAATAGCGATCACCTGTGTTCAACTTATGGGAGGTAATGCCATGTAATCCACCCTCAGTCTCTGATTCTAAACTCTCAAGGTGAGATCTAGAAACGAAATCAGGGAAACTGAGGGTGTCACCATCAGGCATTTCACTTAGGAGCGTCACTGGAGATGAAACCGTTTGATCCGGATCTGTAAAAAAGTGTTTTTTTAGTGTAATATTACGGACAAAACAGTTCACATCCAGAAGAGTATCAAACAAATCAAAATGGGATACAGGAGAAAAAGAGAACCCTTTAGATAAAAGTGAAAGCTCAGCATCAGAAAAAACAGCACTAGACAAATTAACCACTTTAGCTATAGCGAGAGAGTCCAAAACTTTAGTCACCTGGGAGTTTATTTGTTCCTGCTCCTTGTTCTCCGAGAATGAGTTTCCTTTGTGGCGGCGCCGCCAACCTCGTCGCGTTTTTCTTTGGGATTTGTCGTTTTCTTGCCCTCGTTTTTTGAGGGAGCTGGATTCTTGATT
Organism: Glandirana rugosa; assembly: GCA_018402905.1. Taxonomy (NCBI): domain Eukaryota; kingdom Metazoa; phylum Chordata; class Amphibia; order Anura; family Ranidae; genus Glandirana; species Glandirana rugosa. Next base: position 1,273,088 of record BLSH010462490.1, on the reverse strand, counting down.
GCAGGTGTATCCGTGTGGCATATCTCCTTTCAGACGACCATCGAAGTGGAGCTCCTAGACTGATTCAAAGAACCGGGTGTCAGTGGAATCAGAAGCTTCCGATTGTGAGTCGGAGAACCGAAACTCACATGTCTCTGCGAGCGTTGTCTCAGATGTTTCTTCCTTTTCAGGATTGATTGGGGTGGTTTAGATCGATTGCGTGTATAAACCAGGTTGTTTTGGTAATCATAAAGATCTCTTGGGAAATTCTATATTTTATTGTCCATAAGACTTTGTTCAAATTTGTTAATAGACTCCATTAGATCCGTGTTTAGTTTAGTATAAAAATCCTGTGTTTGGTATGCATTCAAAGATTCTCGAACAGATGCAATTTCATTGTTGATCGAACTAAGAAGAGCTTCTTCTTTGTTGACAATAAGTTGCATTACAATGTAAAAAGTTTCCAACAGTCAATAAAAGTACAGATAATGATATATAAAGTAGCTACAGAAAAATTGTCATAACTATAAAAATAAAAACATTGAAGAAAGGAATCAACAAGAATGCATGAATGCCAGATGACAAGGAGGGGGGCCCTTTGATATAAGGGTATCTAAAACAAAATAGGGTTTTAATCATTGGATAAGAAACCGTTCAGATCGATATCTATATTCAGGCAAGGGAAGGGACACTGGCGCAGAGAGAATAAGAGGATAGCCATCTCGAGGAATGAAACAAAGTGGACTTATATTTTAAGTTCTAAGTTAACTCTAAGTTCATGTAGAGATAGGCAACACCTTTATACCTATTAGCCATAGGGGATTTATTTTTATCTATTTTTATTTCTTCCTCTATATTTCTCTTCTATTGTCTTCTTCCGCCTAAGTCATGTTTTCCACATCCCCCCGCAGTTTTGCCCCCACAACAAGTGACCCTGCCCACGATATCCTATCTTCTTATATATATATTTTTTACATTTTTTACATTTTACACATTTTTATATATTTTAACCTACCAATTAATTTTAAATGTTTTTAAGGATTTTTGGAAACATTTCCACACATGGTTTTTACATATTTGTATGTTTTGTGAATATATATGCTATTTGTATTCATACACCTAGTGAAGGCACGATCGGATGGCAGTGCAAATAGGTGTCGTGTTTTTATCAATAAAGTTTTTTCTACTTGGAACATTCACGAGAGGCATGATGAATAATTATGGAGTCACAAGATGGCCGCGAGCATGTGACATCCATTTGGCAGGTACGCTCTGTATAAATAGACGGATGGTGTAGCAAGATGGCGTCGCCTCCGATGACGTATGATGACGAAGCGCTTAAGCCAGAGCCATGACGTCTGTGCGTCACATCTGATCTAGTATAGTGGAACACGGAAGAGAGGCAGAGACCCTGGTGCGGTGAATCTGACTTCTCTGTAAGGGAACATATATTCATGTTGGGCTTAAACATAGAATATCTATCTGACACATGGAAGTCTTTTTCTCTTTTGCATGAGGCGTGGCGGGCTGTGTAGCGGTGGAGCGAGAGGTGCTCCCAGAGAGTCACAGTGATCCTGCCCTGGAATCTTAAAGCTGTACATACCCTTCTTGGCGTGACACATTTTTGAGAGATTGTATTATGGGGTCACTATCCATCTGGCAGAATATCAATTGACCCTGTGGGTGGGAATCGGTACCAGACACAATGCTTGATAACATATCTGGTGTTGCCAACCTATTCTGTTTTTTTTATCTTGCTGATAATCATTTACATAGCACATTCGACTTTTATTCTATTTTCATTTTGCTGACAATTATTTACTTAGCGCATTGGACTTTTACCTGACTGTCTGCGGTCAGATACTTATAAACAGGTTTATAAAATTGAAATCCGATCAGTGTAAGGGACCCTGGACCAATCCCATCCTATTGAATTAATGTTAGAACAATTTTGTATAGATGGCCGAAGTCATCTGAATAAAATAAGTAGGATTTTAATGGATTGGTGATAGGTCCAAGTGAGCACAAAACACATATGATAAAATATTAATACTTTATTTGGACATATAGAAGTTCAGGTTTAAAATGAATTCCTCATAGACAAACAGCATCTATCCCATGTACAACATATGTATTGCATACATTCAATATTACATCAGGGATAAAAAAGGTGGAATAATTATCATCGACGTTTCGCAATATCATTTGCTTCTTCAGGATTTTATTCCCCTTTTATGTTCCACAATTTGTCTAGCAATCAGAGCATAAATAACATATTTAGATGTTATAATCCATTGTACAATAACCAACATAAATTTATACAATTACAAAGCATGTGCTCACCCATCTTTAGTTAGTACACCAGCATAAAGGCGCTGCATACGTCCACCACCAGGGGACTGATCTCCATCCACCCTCCCTGTATAAAGAAGTGGTTCCAGGTCCACCTCTCTATGGTATGGGTGGGCATCAGATTGTTCCTCCAGTCAGTAACTTTACTGTATTAAATACTGGCTCCAAGTCTGTAAATCAAAAATATATATAGTATGTAATTGCTATCTGGGTCACACATATCGCATTATTGCCGGTGCGATTATGGTTCCCCCCACTATGCGTAAATATAAGCACGCTCACCCCTTCCTTCCATCAGGGCTATATGTTGTAAATAGGTACAGTCATGCTTATAAGGGGGAGGAAGGAACTACCTAGAATAGCGTTGCCATCCACCCCCCATGCGGTTAATTTAGTGGTCTCGTATGGCCCCAGCTAGGGCATAATTACTGCCTACATCCTCTTACGTGTATGTTTCTTACCAGTTTGTTGGGTAGACCGGGGATACGCAGCAGCGGGGCCTCCACGCCTCCATTCACTGCCGCGTCCCCGGCCTTAATGGGGACTGTGTATGCGGAAGTGAAAGAGCCGCTCGGCTCTCCCAGCAGCACTTCCGCATTGCCGTCTGTACTAACGGCGCATGCGCAGGAAACCCAGTTAAACAGCCGACATCGTATGTCCGCTGTCACTGGGAATACCGGGCACCACCGTCTCCCCCAGGTGAAATTGCACCTAGGGGGGATAGAGACAGATGAGGGCTTATTGAAAAGCCCTGCACCTGCTCCCAGACGTACAAGATGTACCACCCTTGTTCCTACACAGACGGAGGGGGGAGGGAGAATCAGTCATCCCTGGATACTGGCCTTGGACACCAAACAGCGCCATCTGCTGGGGACAGAAAACAAAATCATTAAATGTTAAAGGCTAATAAAAAATCTAACAACATCATATAAATTATACCATAACATATAAAATTACAGGATTTTTATCATGACTATAGGAACCACAAAAAAAAAAAAAAAACAACAAAAACCCCCCACCAACATTAACCACCCAATAACCATATAATCTCACATATAGTCACCGGTCCACTAGAATCCAATTGCATAACAAGACATTAGACATTGACCCCACCAATTGACAGAGAATGACTCAACAGACCAAGTCGGAGACCCTGGACCCAATTGCCCCCTCTAGAGGGCATCAGCCCACTATAGAAAGGCATTAAACGTAAGTGACGTATTGAGTCCAGGGTATTCCGTCGCCCTCTGCCTGTGTATCCACTTTGCTTCCTTTCTCAGGATAGCTGCATCCCAATTTCCCCCCCGGGGTACTGGGTACTGAATGTAGTTATAAGTTTTATTGTACCTTGGTTCATGTGTTTCTTGTTTCTGAAGATAAGGCTTTCCCTGGTCTGCGTTATAAACAGGTGTTAGTGTGTTGTTGCACATAGTCTTTTGCACCTTTTGCATATGTTTTGCATATAGATCTTTTGATGTACTAGCATTGTTTTGCACATATTTTTGTACTAGCATTGTTATGCACATATGTTTTGCACCTTCTGCGTATAATTTGCACATTTATTAACTGAGTGGAGTAATATTACACACATATACATATTTATTTTTATTTTTATTCACACCAACTGATGCATTTTTGGGTTATGGCACTTCACTTGATTGTATCGGATGAATTTTTTTGTATACATTTTTAATATTTCATATTTTTACTTTGCAATTTATCCTAGTTCCAGTGTATATGGGCACGTGTGTGGTGGCAGCAGCTACTATAAGCATTACACTATATTCAATCATTACTAAATTTACATTATTCATCTCCTTTGCGCGGCACCTACCCCTTCCCTTGACTATTTATCTGGAAATATGTTAGGCATAAGTAAAGTTCAGAACTTAGTAGAACAGAAAAAAAAAACAATTAGAACAGGTATGGCTATAGTCAACTAAAGATGAAATATACAGTAATTAAAGGCTCTGGAAATTCTAAACAATGTACCATTCAAGCTATTAAGCAAAAGTCGTTCAATCCATTGTATCTTCGGGTTCCATGACAGGAGAATTGAAACAACCTCTTTTGGTGGAATTCGGTCGACCTCCATCTGCTTTAGGGTTAGAGGAGTTTTTTGGAGAGATGGATAATGTACATCCACGAGAGTTAGTTGGAGAACATTCAATAAGGTGCAGCTTTTGTAGGGTGTTAAGTAATTAATCAGGGGACCTGCATGTATGTTTGGTACCTTGAAAAGTAAAGCAAATAGAAAATGGGAATCCCCATTGATAAGGGATTTGACGTTGCTGTAGATTGAGGAGTAGGGGTTTTCATGCACGTCGTTTAGCGATTGGGGATAGGTCAGCAAAAAGCTGGTAAGGATGGTTTTGGAAGATGAGTGATTACTTGCCTCTAGCTGTGGCCACAAGCTGTTCTTTAGGGCAGAAGAAGTGGAATTTCACAATTATATCGCAGGGAGGACCTTCTGCTTTATGTGGAGCCAAGGATCTGTGAATCCTATATATTTCCAAATGTTCCACTGGGATTGATGGTAACAATTACTGGAAAAGTGCAGTCATGGTGGACTGTCTGTAACAGTCTCAGGTATTCCTCTAATATGAAGATTCGATCGACGTTCTCTATTTTCAAAGTCTTCTAAACGTGTTTGTAAGGTATGATTTCCAAGTCAGCGGTGCGCTGACATAATGCAAGGATTTCCTTTGTTAGAATTTCAGTTATATGATCAGAAGTCTGCCTTAAGGCTCTCTGTAACATGTTTTCTATTTGTTTCAAAATATTTGGATGTAACGACTCAGCTTGTTTTCCTTGCGGAATAAAGCTATATTCACTATCAGAGTCATTATAGGCATCCTGAGGTAAATGCTGCTGCTTGGCTGTGTGAGGAGTGCCTGTGTGTGAGGAGAGAGATTGCGCCATTTTTCCAGAACCTCTAAGTTGAACTGCTTTAACTGTTTTTAGTTTGACTTTGCTACAAGTGGCACCCAAAACCATACTGGTTATTCCCGGGTTACTAGGGAGGCTTATGGTAAAGTTTTTGTCTATTTACCGTGTCATGCAGGTATCTTTATTAGCCACTAAGTCCCGAGGGATATGGAGCCTCAGCAGGACACATCCATCTTCGGTGGCTCTGCCCTCCTCCCTCCATGATATTTCATTACAGGAACAGTTCTGCTGTGCCCAACATAGTATTTTATACTTTTCCTCCTGTGCCTGAAGGGCAGTACACACAGTCCGAATATCGGGCGGCATCAGCCAGTTCAATAGAAACCAGCCGTCATTCGGCCTATCATTCGTCAGACAGAAGCAGAAGTAAAAATTAAGCAGTAAAAAACAGGTTCACTGAGATCAAGGTAAATGAAAAACTGATAGTGTCACGTACCTGACGGTGGAGTCTGTCTTGTGCAGGGAACAACCGCTCTTGCGCACCCGATTCAAGGACCCCTGGTAGTGGGGACAGAGGCCCAAGAGTGCGGGATGGCACGAGGGCTGGAGGATCACCGATGATGTAGCGAAGCTCCAGGAGGCGTGCAGATAGACGGGTGGTCGTTCAGGCAGGGTCGGCAACGGGCAGGCAAGAAGGTACAAAGGATCAGGCAAAAGAGTAGTCAGAGTCCAAGCAAGGTTCGATACACGGGCGGGCAGCAAAGGTACACAGGAGCAGACAATCGGATGGTCAAGGGTAGCCGGGGTCGGAGCAGGAGGCAGACAACAGGTCGGGACAAGCCGGGTCAAACAGGAGGCAGAACAACGCAGGAACAGGTATCAGAGGCTGGGGCTCACAGGTCGGGAACGCTGTAGAACGAGCAGCACTTGTCTCCAGGGCCTCCAGGTTTAAATAGGCCCGTTTGGCGCCGTTTCCGGCGCGTGCGCGCGCACGGGCGCGCGCGCGCGCACGCGGGCGCGCGCGGGAGCGCGCGCCACCGCGGAAAATGCCAAAACAGCAGATTTGTTCCCTTTTTCCTAACAGATAGCCATTCTAGCCGATACCCACGCTAAATTCTTCCACATTTGGCAGCCTTGGATATCTTACTCCCAACTACCATGATTCAATCTCTGTTGACCATTTAATTCCATAATGGGTGGACCCTCTGAGACCCCTTTCCTTTGCTGCCCATTCTTTCACACCGTGTCCCATTCTTGCACCCTCCCTTCTTAATTTTCTTATTCCTTTTCTCTTTGCTGCTGCAATTTCTACATTCTCTTCCTAGATCTACAATCTTCTTCTTGTATATTCCCCAAAAATCCTTTCAAGGATTCTATATCTATAAACCCTATAGCTATAACTAGAAGAAGATTATGGCTCTGGTCCCTAAACCCCCCATGTACCTATACGTTTATTTTGTTGAACCTACAAAGGAGACTCCTGTAGGCAGGTTGCTAGCTAGACAGGGATTGACCCAGGTTGAGAAGGGGTAAATGTTGTGATTTGCTATTCCGGGGCTTTTTGAGTTTAGACTAGCTGCCCAGTATTATAAAAAGGGGGAAGGCCGGGGTCCAGGGCCAGCCTGTTCCAGCTTAAAGAAATTATGTAATTGCTGCAGAGAAAGACTGCTCTACCTTGCAGTCCTGAGATCTACCAACACCTTACATGAAGTACTACCGTATGGAGGTGTGCCTGGACAGCCTGCATGAGATAGTTAGGGACATTCTAATGTTATTGTTCATTTTGGACTGTAATATGCAGAAAATTCAAATAAAAGTTGCATCAACTGTTCTAAGCCTGGCCTAAAGTTATTCAAAGGGGTGCATGATTGTTGCTGGCATATGCAAGAACTAGGGTCAGTAAAGCACATATGGGGTATGAAGCAAAGCCACTACAGAAGGTCTACTCGGTAAGACAAGCAGGAGGAGAAATGCAGTTGTTATGGGTAACTAAGAACTAGCACAAGGTACATTGCAGCCAATCGTGAAGCATGGTACATGGTGTAGGTGATGGGTCCTATGGTAGCAAGGGGGTTGGTGTTCCATCTTCCTCCCCAGCAGTCGGTCTCCTGTAGCAACCGGGACCAAACCTGCATTACGGATACTGATAACCTGGCAACACTGTATGGGAAAGAACAAGTTAACAAGTGCATGCATGAGGTCCATGCAATGTGCACGACGGGACCCCATTCTGTAACTGGGAGTAAGCTGGTAGAGGTACCCTGGAGTGGTGGAGAGGGCACAGGCTCAGTGGTGCCCCTCCTAAATGCCACATACATCAGGCAACAATGTATAGTGACACGGGACAACACTTTTTAGAAGAACGCTGTAATTTTAACTACTGCACACAGTGATACCGCTCACCTCTAAGTCGGGAACTGCCTTAATGTTTGATTCTACATGACCACAGCCCCGCCTGCTTCGGGGCATTGATGAGCACATTCACAGCGAAAGATACTCCCACTTACAGGGGGAGTGGCCCGTCCACATCTCCAGTCTGTCATATCTCACACTTAACAACTTTACAACTTATCATTGTTGTTATATTATTGTTATATTATTGCTTCCTCTGTATAATGTTGACCCTCTGCATATGTCCATGTCAGTTTGATATGTATCATTTACAGCAATGCTATCTTGGTTTGTGTCTTAATAAACACTTCTCCGGTATTCCTGGTTTTATACTTATAGGATTTATGAAACTCCTGCTTTTATACTACTGGAAATATTACCTCTTTATATGGATGCCAAAGACCCTAATCTTTTCTGACTGCTTATGTCCCTGGTTTGCCTACATTTTACAATAAGCCTTAAAGAGGCACTAAGCAATCTGCCTCAGTCCAATGGTTCATTCAGATTCCATCATTCACAGATGCCAGGTGGTTTATAATGTGAAATATTATTTATCCCTTGCCCTTAAGCCTAGGTTCACACCTATGCATTTCGCTGTGCATTTTCAGCTTTGCGGAAACACACTGCAGTCCATTTAACATGATTCCCCATGGGTCACATTCATATCTCTAAGTTTACAAATGGTGGAAAGGCTTAGGGACTTTTTTGTCCACAGCAGGTTGCTTTTTTGGTTATAGCGTGTAGTGGATTCTGGGAGCCCCTGCCCATTCTATTGTGGTCATAGCTGGATAACACACATACCATTCTCATTATTATGTAATCTGTGTGATATGAAAATATTCATGAAACTTATGGCAGCTAAAGTGCATACAGTACAAGATCAGACTGTCAGGTAGATAAATGAGAAGTCATTATATTTAAACAGGGTTCCACTTTATGATCGATACATATAGAATATAATTTGGTATTCTTTAGGCCTCATGCACACAGGACATTTTTACAGCTGCTGTTAGGGGTGTTTGACATTTTTTTTCAACTGCTTCTAAAAGCCCCTCCATATTAGCCTATGTGTCCATGCACACATAAACTGTCAGAGACATTTGGAGGTATAAGCGTTTAGGGCCAGTAAAAAAAAAAAACGACAGCATGTGCTTCCAGGAGCAGTAAAAACGAGCTGTAAAAATGAAAAACGTCAAAAACACGGCTAAACGCGGTTAAAAACGTCAGCCGCGTTTAGCCATGTTTGAGGTTTATAGGCGTTTTTACATTATACAGAGTGTTTTTAATGTACAGACGTCAAAAAATGTGAACGCGGCTAAACGCTAATGGCAAAACACACTTTTTTTAGCGCTGCTTTAGCGTTGACGTTTTAAAACGTCCTGTGTACATGAGGCCTAATACATATGTTATAGGAATATGTCCAGGCATGTTCTAGACTGTTTACCACTTGTTTACCAGAAATCAGAGTGAAAGTCCTCTATGTTGGTACAATACCAGTGGCCCTTTTAGGATAAGTTTAATTAAACTCTGTGGGAGATGTCCACCATATTATGGAAAGTCTAACCTTATCTTATCTGATACATCTGGTCATTCCATGTGATATAGGGAATGATGTAATGTCTACAAGCATCTGTTATATGATTCGATGATATGTAGCAGGATTGGGGGAATTCGCAATATTATTGGTCATACGTATTTCAATCTTTAATGTGTAGTTGGATAAATGTGGGTCTGTAAGATGACTGGATGATTGGTCCATTATTAAAGAGCCAATCGTAATTCTGTACTAAAAATATACTCTTTATAAGGAGGGGACTTTTTCCTCAGATGAAAACAGAGGAGAAAAAGCCAAAAAAAAAGAAAATTAATGCAATCACCACATGTAATGACCCAGATAGCAAGGATAACTTGCTACAAATTTGTGATAGTGTTGAATTGTGTCTTGCTAACTTGCTGCACATTTTCACTGGCAAGATGTATACTTGCAGCGCACTTGAAGCACAAGTTCTAGTTGACACTTTTCCAATTTGTAGCAAATTTGCATTAGCCTCTAGCAAGAGAAAATAGCAGTGGTGAGTCTACAGCAAGATCTCTGCAAGTCACAGTGACCTGTGGTGGGATGACTATTATACAACACAACTTAACCAGAACTTGCAGCAGACTTGCAGAATGTTTGCAAAGAAAGTTGATCCAGAGTCATCCAATGTGGACTTGCTGCACTTGTGCAACAAACTTGTGAAGGCTGGCAAGTCTCGCAATAGTTTAGCAAGTAATTTTCAAACTTGCAGCTCAATTGCTTGCTATCTGGGGATTGATAAGTTGCAATATATTACATTTTTGGGAGAAATTCCACTTTAACCACTTACCGACCGTGCTATAGTTGAATGACTGCTACAGTGTGGCCAGCTAGTCCTGGGAGGGAGTTCTTCCATGCAACTGCTTCTTGCGCTCCCCAGGGGCGTGTATCCAGAAGTATTTGTGATCCCTGGGTCCGCGTAAACTCAGCGCATCACAGATCGTGTAAAGGCCCAATCCCAGGGGCCCTTTACCACGTGATCGCTCCATCCAGTGTTCATCAGTGCCATCACAGTGCTGATCAGTGCCGTTACAGTCTCATCAGTGCTACATCAGTGCCCCTACAGTGCCATCAGTGGCATACAGTGACATCAGTGCCACTACAGTGCCCATCAGTTCCCTACAGTGCCACTACAGTGCTCAGCAGTGCCCTACGTAGCCACTACAGTGCTCAGCAGTGTCACTACAGTGCTTATCAGTGCCCTATGATGCCACTACAGTGCTCATTGGTGCCCCTATGGTGCCACTACAGTGCTCATCAGTGCCCTCTGGTGCCACTACAGTGCTCATCAGTGCCACTACAGTGCTCATCAGTGCCAACACAATGCTCATTGGTGCCCTACAGTGCCAGCAGTGCTCATCAGTGTGCTTATCAGTGCCATCAGTGCCCTACAGTTCACATCAGTGCCATCTGTGAGTGCTTATCAATACTCATCAGTGCCCTACAGAGCCATCAGTGCCCAGTGCCATCAGTGAGTGCTCATCAGTGCCACTAAAGTGCTCATCAGTGCCACTACAGTGCTAATGCTCATCAGTGCCCAATAGTGCACATCAGTGCCCATCAGTGAGTGCTCATCAGTGCCACCCTATCAGTGGATCCTCATTAGCACCCATCAGTACCGTAAAACTGTGTAAAAAATGCGTAAAAAATGTGTTTTCATTTTCTTTCCACGTTTTCCAAAAAGTGTGGAAAAAAATTATATGTTCAAAAGACTCATTATGCTACATAGAATATACATTGGGATGTTTGCTTTCCAAAATTGGGTCATTTTGTGGGCGTTTCCATTGTCCTGGTGCTCCAGGGCCTTCAAAAGTGTAATAGGTAGTCAAGAAATTACCGTATATGTGCAATTTACTGTATGTCCCTAGAACACCTGACGGTGCTCCCTGCATGTTGGGCCTCTCTGTGTAAAGGTCTCACACATATGGTATCGCAATACTCTGGAGGAGTAGCAGAATGTGTTTTGGGATGTAGTTGCAAGTATGAATATGCTGTGTGAGAGAAATAACCTGTTAATATGACAATTTTGTGAAAAAATAAAAATCTTAATTTTGCAAAGAATTTTGGGAAAAATTACAACGTGAAAAAACTCATCATGCCTCTCACTAAATACCTTGGAATGTCTTCTTTCCAAAAAGGGGTCATTTATTTGTACTTTCCCGGCTTGTTAGTGTCTCATAAAATTAGATAGGCCGTCAGTACATCAGGTGTGATGAATTTTCAATGATTGACAGCATAGCTTATAGACGCTATAACTTTCACAATATAATAATATGCAACTAATATACACTGATTTGGGTTATTTTTTACCAAAGATATGTAGCAGTATAACTTTTGGCCAAAATGTATGAAGAAAAATTACTATTTTGCAAAATTTTATAACAGAAACAAAGAAAAATGCATTTTTTTTTACAAAATCGTAAGTCTTTTTTTATTTATAGTGCAAACAATAAAAAACCCAGAGGTGATTAAATACCAACAAAAGAAAGTTGGGCGTGGCCTGAAGCAGCATGTGATCGGACGTGTTTTTCAGCAGCTCCAGATCTCCTCTGCATAATCCTTTGCAATCCTGCGTGCCTGTACCCTGTGAAGCCTCAATCCTAATACGTCTCCTCTAGACCTCGACGACTTTTTGTGCAGGCTAGTGTACGACGAAGTCCGGTGCGGGTTGAAAGAAAACAACCATAAATTAGTGGAGACCCAAAAAATAACAAACGTGATATTTATTTTTTTCTGAATGCTAAAACATTTTTTTTTACGTAAAAAGAAACAAAGACAATATTTTAAAACGTTTTATCATTAAAAAGAAGTATGTAAAACCGGTTTTCAATATGACGATGTATAGAAACCATTTTTTATTGGGTTTAGTCACATATAATCAACGTATAATAATATAACACTTTCAATATCGCAGATATT
>BLSH010462490.1:1229581-1239693 GCA_018402905.1 Glandirana rugosa | reverse complement strand
CCAGTGCCCCTATCAGTGCCCACCAGTGCCCCTATCAATGCATACCAGTGCCACATATCAGTGCCCACCATTGCCACCTACCAGTGCCCACCTATCAGTGCTCATCAGTGCCACCCATCAGTGCCCAGTGCCGCCTATGAGTGCCAATCAGTGCTGTCTATTAGTGCCCATCAGTGCCGCTTAGCAGTGTCCGTCAGTGCTGCATATCAGTGCCCATCAGTGCTGTATATCAGTGCCACCTCTCAGTACCTGTCAGTGCTGCTTATCAGTGCCGCCTAACAGTGCTCATCATCGCTGCATATAAGTGCCTCATCATCAGTGCCACCTCATCAGTGCCGCCTCATCAGTGCCAATCAGTACTGCCACATCAGTGCCCGTCAGTGTAGCCTCATCAGTGCCCACCAGTGATGGAGAAAATTTACTTATTTACAAAGTTTTGTGACAAAAATAGAGAATTTTTTTTTTCAACATTTTCGGTTTTTTTTATTTGTAGCGCAAAAAATAAAAACCGCAGGGGTGATCAAATACCACCAAAAGAAAGCTCTATTTGTGGGAACAAAATGATAAAAAATCTGTTTGGGTGCAGCGTCGCACGACTGCACAATTGTCATTCAAAGCGCAACAGCACTGAAAACTGAAAATTGGTCTGGTAGTAAAGTGTTCTAAGTGCATAGTATTGAAGTGGTTAAACATCTGCTTGTTTGCACTTTATTTTAATGCATCAACCATTACATGTTGAATAATTGCATTTACTATCCTTAATTAGTGAAGTACAGTTTATCAGTTAATGTACATGTAGATATAAGTCTATGTAACCATTAATGTACTAACTCATGATTATTTCATTGTATTACATATATATGGTCACACTGTTTTATGTAAATAGCAGTTTATTGAGTAGCAGTAATGACGAGCAAACCAACATATTTCTGTTTATGAACAAGAGAATTACAGCAATCTACTCAGGCATATTGGAGACCTAACGTTTTTAAAATCAAATAAAACATAATTAAGTCTTTTGTATCAGCTGACGTGTGCAGGTAGATATTATAAACTGTGCGATGCACCATACAGGTGCAGTTGCCCGGACGGGGCGCTCTGCCACCTGGACATAATCTGAGGAAGAAGTGAGAGAGGAGGCAAAGGAGCTGGAGCGGGGTCCATGGTGCCCATGTGCCATGTTCCTGTAATCTGGAGATCAGACTAGATAGAAGGAGTGTTGTTGAGGAGCCTCTACTACATCCATTAGGGGTGATCAGCAGTCCTGGGGATCCCTATAGGAACCCAGGACGGAGATAACATCCTATGGACGGTGTCCACACGGTCCCGGCCGGGTGGGATGGTTTGTAGTGAGGCCATGCTCATACAGATGGGTGTTCCTCTAGGAAGGGTGCCTGAAAGAATATGCCTACAGTGCCTAATGGGAAATCCAGCCCTGGTTACTGGCATAATAAACCTTCCTACCTGCACCTTGTGTTTTTTACCTGCATAGGATGTGCATTGGTCATGTAGTTCCATGATGTCATTTGTTACCTTGTACGCACATCCTATAGTAGAGTAAATATTCACATTGCAGAGTCAGAAGTTTCAGTTTGTGCTCAAACATGAGGCTTCTGGCATGGCACTGCGTGACCTACTGCATGACCTTTGTCTGTAGCCTAAGAACTGACATTTCCTGTGAAGAAACTACATATTACCGACCCCTGGGTCTCTCAGTCTAGTGCTCGTGCATGTGAGAGTTAGTAATTAGATCTGACTCTGATAGAGCAATTAACAGAGATCTTCCTGTTTCACCATATTAGCACTCCCATATTTGTGGTACAACACAGATAAAATGGCAAGGTGTTCACTGCGCACTATGGGGTTGATTTACTAAAGCTTTAAAGTGTAAAATTTGGTGCAGCGCCACACAGGAACCAATCAGCTTCAAGGTTTTATTATCAAAGCTTGATTGAACAAGCTGAGGTTAGAAGCTGATTGGCTAGCATGCACAGCTGCACCAGTTTTTGCACTCTCCAGCTTTCGTAAATCAACCCCTATGTGTCTTGGAACAAAAAATTTCTTGTCCCTTTAGTGAACAGGGACAAGCTAGGTGAATGAATACTAGACATAGGGAAATTGATCAGCCATGACTATTACAAATTGCAGCCACAACATGCAAGCCCATCATTAAGAGGTAAGGCATACAAATTACACAAGTAATATAATTACACTAATACCTAGTTAAAACAACAAAACATTTGAAATGCTATTATTCAAGTGTGAAAGGGACCAATTTAGAAAAAATCACCCCAACTGGGGTAAATCACTCCAGCTGCTGTACTATTGTACATCTGTTCACCAATTTGGGTTATTGTTACTGGATTTTTCTGTGATAATGCAAGGTGAGTGCAAGGTATGAAAAAGATGCAACCTGCAGTAGCTGTACGGCGGCTCACACGGGCGGGGGTGCGCTGCCCGTGGGGTGCTCTCGCGCCCGCTATACGATGCATGAGTGTGCCCGCGAGTTGGACGGACTCGATGTCTGCTGGCGACCCGTGATCTACTTCTACAGAGGCAGAACGGGGATCTGCCTTTGTAAACAAAGCAGATCCCCGTTCTGTCAGGGGACATGACAGTGATCTACTGTTCCCAGTAATCGGGAGCAGTCAGATCTGTCATGTCCCTGCCAACCCTGCCCCCACACAGTTAGAACACGCTGAGGGAACACAGTTAACCCCTTGATCACCCCCTACAGTTTAACCCCCTTCCCTGCCAGTGACATTTATAAGGTAGTCAGTGGCTATGTAAAGCTCTGATAGCTGTATTAATGTCATTGGTCCCAAAAAAGTGTCAAAAGTGTCCGATTTGTCCGCGTCAATATCACAGTCCCAATAAAACATGCAGATCGTCGCCATTACTAGTAAAAAAAAATAATAATAAAAATGCCATAAATCTATTCCAATTGTAGACGCAATAACTTTTGCGCTACCCAATCAATATACGCCTATTGCGATTTTTTTTTACCAAAAATATGTAGAAGAATATATATCAGCCTAAGCTGATGAATAAATTAGTTTTTTATTTATTTATTTTTTTGGATATGTATTATAACAAAAAGTAAAAAAAAAAAGTTTTTTTTTCAAAATTGACGCTCTTTGTTTGTTTATAGCGCAAAAATAAAAACTGCAGAGGTGATCATATACCACCAAAAGAAAGCTCAATTTATGGGGAAAAAAAGGACGTCAATTTTGTTTGGGTACAGCGTCATACGAACGCACAATTGTCATTTAAAGTGACTCAGTGACGTATCGCAAAAGTGCTCCGGTCATTAAGGGGGCAAATCCTTCCGGGGCTGAAGTGGTAAATGTGAACTTGTTGGTTTCAGTCTTCTGAAGTCACACTACAAATCATTAGAACTCCGTTTGGCTGAAACCTAGTAATAGCATTACTGGGAGGTTTTTTAATTTACGTGCATTGACTGATGGGTACTTAGTGAGAGATAAGCATAGCTGCACACCCCAAGTGAACATATACAATGGAAAGTTCCCCTAGGAGGGTTTCTTGGCAGCAATATACAATGAAAAGATTTATTTATGTAAAGAAATGTTATTTTATTATTAATTCTTCAAGTATCAAAATTCATTTTGCATTCCCATAAGATTGTACAAGTTGTGAGAATTAAAAACATGAGCTCTGGTTGTGAAAACATAGGACCTGAACATCAATGTTACAGTGATACAGTGAACAGGAATCATATACGATACAGCGATGGCTGCATCGGTGCCCCAGCGCGTTTCAACCTTAAAAGGTTTATGGTCTTCCTCAGGGGGAAGGATCCTTTTCTAAAGGGGTATCAAAAAGAGAATTTAAGTTTTTACACAAAAGCAGATCACATATCACGTTTTTACATATAGAAATCATATTTACCGCTGAACATTGAGTATGACGTACCAGTCCCAATACCAGAGTTAGATTAAAACAAGTCAGGGAATGTTGGCTCATCATAGGCTATCCCTACTCCCATGGGGCATAGTCTCGCTTCCACCTCAGAGGCTTGCAAGAGGCCACATGTGAAATGCCTCTCTAGAGGAGGGCGAAGGCCCACACCATGGGTGCCCTGGGTCCTGTTTAAATTAATATAATTAAAGTATATATAATATAGCCCACTGAGATTTGTCTTCTTGAAATAATTTATAAGGAACGGTGTGTTAGCATTAGTGTACAGTCAGGTCCATAAATATTGGGACATCGACACAATTCTAATCTTTTTGGCTCTATACACCACCACAATGGATTTGAAGTGAAACAAACAAGATGTGCTTTAACTGTAGACTTTCAGCTTTAATTTGAGGGTACTTCCATCCAAATCAGGTGAACGGTGTAGGAATTACAACAGTTTGTATATGTGCCTTCCACTTTTTAAGGGACCAAAAGAACTGGGACAGAATAACCATCACTTTTTAATACTTGGTTGCAAATCCTTTGCAGTCAATTACAGCCTGAAGCCTGGAATGCATAGACATCACCAGATGCTGGGTTTCATCCCTGGTGATGCTCTGCCAGGCCTCTACTGTAACTGTCTTCAATTCCTGCTTGTTCTTGGGGCATTTTCCCTTCAGTTTTGTCTTCAACAAATGAATGCTTGCTCAATCGGATTCAGGTCAGGTGATTGACTTGGCCATTGCTTAACATTCCACTTCTTTCCCTTGAAAAACTCTTTGGTTGCTTTTGCAGTATGCTTCAGGTCATTGTCCATCTGCACTGTGAAGCGCCATCCAATGAGTTCTGAAGCATTTGGCTGAATATGAGCAGATAATATTGCCTGAAACACTTCATAATTTATCCTGCTTTCTTTTGTCAGCAGTCACATCATCAATAAATACAAGAGAACCAGTTCCATTGGCAGCCATACATACCCATGCCATGACACTACCACCACCATGCTTCACTGATGAGGTGGTATGCTTTGGATCATGAGCAGTTCCTTTCCTTCTCCATACTCTTCTCTTCCCATCATTCTGGTACAAGTTGATCTTGGTCTCATCTGTCCATAGGATGTTGTTCCAGAACTGTGAAGGCTTTTTTAGATGTTGTTTGGCAAACTCTAATCTGGCCTTCCTGTTTTTGAGGCTCACAATGGTTTACATCTTGGGGTGAACCCTCTGTATTCACTCTGGTGAAGTCTTCTCTTGATTGTTGACTTTGACACACATACACCTACCTCATAGAGAGTGTTCTTGATCTGGCCAACTGTTGTGAAGGGTGTTTTCTTCACCAGGGAAAGAATTCTTCGGTCATCCACCACAGTTGTTTTCCGTGGTCTTCCGGGTCTTTTGGTGTTGCTGAGCTCACGGTGCATTCTTTCTTTTTAAGGATGTTCCAAACAGTTGATTTGGCCACACCTAATGTTTTTGCTATCTCTCTGATGTGTTTGTTTTGTTTTTTTTGAGCCTAATGATGGCTTGCTTTACTGATAGTGACAGCTCTTTGGATCTCATATTGAGAGTTGACAGCAACAGATTCCAAATGCAAATAGCACACTTGAAATAAACTCTGGACCTTTTATCTGCTCCTTGTAAATGGGATAATGAGAGAATAACGCACACCTGGCCATGGAACAGCTGAGCAGCCATTTGTCCCATTACTTTTGGTCCCTTAAAAAGTGGGAGGCACATATACAAACTGTTGTAATTCCTACACCGTTCACCTGATTTAGACGTAAATACCCTCAAATTAAAGCTGAAAGTCTGCAGTTAAAGCACATCTTGTTTGTTTCATTTCAAATCCATTGTGGTGGTGTATAGAGCCAAAAAGATTAGAATTGTGTCAATGTCCCAATATTTATGGACCTGACTGTATATGTATTGGTGTTGAATAGAGATGAGCGGACACCTGGATGTTCGGGTTCGTCTGGTTCGGCCGAACTTCGAGGAAAAGTTCGGGTTCGGTACCGAACTTGACCCGAATTTTACCCCGGACCTCGAACCCCGAACCCTATTGAAGTCAATGGTGCCCCGAACTTTTGGGCACTAAAATAGCTGTAAAAAAGTCCTGGAAAGGGCTAGAGGGCTGCAAAAGGAAGCAAAATGGGGGTAAGGAGTAGGACAAGTGCCCTACAAACAAATGTGGATAGGGAAATAACTTAAAATCACAAAAAAAAAATGGGAGGAAGAGGTGGTTGTGGAGTAGGAGCCTAGAGGTTGACTAGGCCATGACCGTGGCAGTGTAGGTGGAAGTGGTGGTGGTGGAGGAGGAGGTAACCAACACTGTGATTTGTTTGTTTGTTTTTTTTCTAATTGGGGTAGCCCCCAAAATATTGAGACATATTAAAAAAAAACAAGTATACCAATGGCTGTGTGAGGCCGGACTAAATGTCTATTCTGCACAAGGTACAGACAAGTCTTGTGGGATCCATGCCTGGTTCATTTTAATAAACGTTAGCTTGTCCACGTTGGCTGTGGACAGGCGGCTGCGCTTGTCTGTGATAACGCCTCCTGCCGTGCTAAACACACGTTCAGACAATACACTGGCTGCAGGACAGGCCAGCATCTCCAAGGCATAAAGGGCAAGCTCAGGCCATGTGCCCAATCTGGAGATCCAGAAGTTGAATGGGGCAGACCCATCAGTCAGTACATGTAGGTGTGTGCACACATACTGTTCCACCATGTTGCTGAAATGCTGCCTCCTGCTAAGACGTTGCCTATCAGCTGGTGGTGCTGTTTGTTGTGGCGGGCTGCTGACAAAGCTTTTCCACATTTCGGCCATGCTAACCCTGCCTTCTGAGGTGCTGGCAGTGCCACAGCTGCGCTGGCGACCTCTTCCTCCTCCTTCGCCTTGTGCTTCCACAGAGCCCCCTGTGTCATTTGGGAATGCCCTCAGCAGCGCCTCTACCAGCGTGCGCTTGTAGTCGCGCATCTTCTGATCACGCTCCAGTGAGGGAATTAAGGACGGCACGTTGTCCTTGTAACGGAGATCCAGCAGGGTGGCCACCCAGTAATCGGCAAAGTTAAAATGTGGGCAACTCGGCTGTCGTTGAGCAGGCACTGCAGCAAGTAGTCGCTCATATGTGCCAGGCTGCCCAGAGGCAAAGACAAGCTGTCCTCTGTGGGAGGTATATCAGCGGTGTCCTCCGTATCCCCCCAGCCACGCTCCAGTGATGTCCACGAGCTGCGTTGGGTGCCACCCTGCTGTGAACACGGTTCCCCCTCCTCCTCATCATCATCTTCCTCATCCTCCTCATCCTCCAGAACTGTGCCCTGGCTTGAATATTTTTTACCTGGCCTATGCTGGTGCAGGAACCCACCCTCCAAGCCACTTGTGAATGACTGGCCTGATAACCGTGGAAATGACCACTCTTCCTCCTCCTCTTCCACCTGTGCCACATCCTCTTCCATCATCGCCCAAAGTGTTTTTTCAAGCAGAGATAGAAGTGGGATAGTAACACTGAGAACAGCGTCATTGGCACTGGCCATATTGGTGGAGTACTTGAAACACCGCAATATGGTACACAGGTCTCGCATGGAGGCCCACTCGTTGGGGGTGAAGTGGTGCTGTTCTGTAGACTGACCCGTGCCTGCTGCAGCTGAAACTCCACTATTTGTTGCTACTGCTCGCACAGTCTCTCCAGCATGTGCAAGGTGGTGTTCCACCTTGTGGGCACGTCGCATAGGAGGCGGTGAGCGGGAAGGCCGAAGTTCCGCTGCAGCGCAGACAGACGAGCAGCAGCCGGGTGACAACGCCGAACACGCGCACAGACGGCCCGCACTTTCTGCAGCAGCTCTGACATATCCGGGTAGTTTTTTAGAAATTTCTGCACCACCAAATTCAGCACATGCGCCAGGCAAGGGATGTGCATCAAACCGGGTAGGCCCAGGGCTGCTACGAGATTTCGCCCATTATCGCACACCACCAGGCCGGGCTTGAGGCTCAGTGGCAACAACCACTCATCGGTCTGTTTTTCAATGCCGGTCCACAGCTGCTGCGCAGTGTGGGGTTTATCCCCCAAACATATCAGTTTTAAAACAGCCTGCTGTCGTTTCCCCCTGGATGTGCTGAAGTTGGTGGTGAAGGTGTTACGCTGAGCGGATGAGGAGGTGGTAGAGGAGGAGGAAGCGCAGTAGGAGGAGGAGGCAACAGGAGGCAAAGGGAAATGCCCTGCAATCCTCGGTGGCGGAAGGACATGCGCCAAACGGCTAGCCGCCTCAGGCCCACCCGCCACTATATTTGCCCAGTGTGCAGTTAGCGAGATATAGCGTCCCTGCCCGTGCTTACTGGTCCACGTATCAGTGGTTATGTGGACCTTGCCACAGATGGCGTTGCGCAGTGCACACTTGGTCTTGTCCCCGACTTGTTTGTGCAGGGAAGGGATGGCTCACCTGGAAAAGTAGTGGCGGCTGGGAACCACGTACTGTGGGACAGCCACCGCCATCAGGTTTTTAAAACTGTCCGTGTCCACCAGATGGAATAACAGCATTTCACAGGCCAGGAATTTTGAAATGCTGGCATTCAGGGCCAGGGATCGCGGGTGGGTAGGGGGGGTACTTACTCTTTCTCTCCAGTGTTTGGGAGATGGAGAGCTGTAGGCTTCCATGGGACCGTGTGGAAATGCTTGGGGACGGTGGTGGACATGGTGGCGTTGCTGTCACATCGTCTGTTTGCTGGGTTGCAGGTGACACTGGCACTGTAGAGGTGGAGGAAGAGGCTGAGGCAGCAGCAGAAGAGGAAGCAGGAGGAGGCCGAGACCTTTCTTGGATTTTCAGGTACTTATTCCACTGCAGCAAGTGCTTTGCATTTAGATGCATGGTCATGGAGGTTGTGCTCAGGTTTAGAACATTTGTGCCTCACTTCAGCCTCTCATTGCACAGTATGCAAACCACTTGTGTCTTGTAGTCAGCACATTGTCTGAAGAACTGCCACGCCGGGGAACGCTTTTGAGCTGCCTTTGGTGTGCTAGGTCCCTGGGTGCGATGGGTAGTAGCAGGCATACTGTCTAGGGGACGCTCGCTCCGCTTTTGCAACCTGCTTCCTCTTTTACTGTGCTGGTGCCTCTGTGCGACCACCACCTCTTCCACCAAACTGCACACGTCACTCGCATGACCTTCATTCCATGTGGCGTCTAGGACCTCATCATCCTCCACATCATCTTCCACCCACCCTTCACCACTGCCCTCCTTGTCAGTCTGCACACTGAGGAAAGCCGCAGCAGTTGGCACCTGTGTTTCGTCATCATCAGAGACGTGCTGCGGCGGTGATTCCATGTCCTCATCCTGCAACAGAACTGGTTGGGCATCGGTGCACTCAATGTCTTCCACTTCTGGGGCAGGGCTATGTGGATGGCCCATGGAAAGCACACCAGCAGAGTCATCAAAAAGCATAAGAGACTGCTGTATGACTTGGGACTCAGACTGCTCGGCTGATTTACAAGGGGCTGAGGTGAAAGACAGATGGCCATGGGGTTCAGGTGCCAACTCTGAGCTTTCATCAAGGGACAAAGTGGGAGACAATGTGAAGGAACTGGAGGCATTGTCAGCCACCAAATCTACTATCGCCTGTACTTGTTCTGGCCTTACCATTCGTTGAGCTCCATTCGGGCCTACCATATAACGTTGCAGGTTCTGTCAGCTACCTGAGGAAGATTTTATACTTGTGCATGTAGCTGGCACAAATCGACCACGTCCTATCCTTGCAACAGGAGCTTCAGCAACACCACCAACAACAGCAGCACCAGCAGCACCACGACCACGTCCCTTATTTGACGCTCTCCTCATTCTGGACACAAATGTACTATGTAGCAATATTTATTAATACTAAAAAAGCACAGACAGGAACCTCTCCCTAATGCAGTAGTAGATGGTTTTAGAACGATATACTCTCCCTCAGAACACCAACAGGAACCTCTCCCTAATGCAGTAGGAGATTTTTTTATAATGATAAACTCTCCCTCAGAGCACCAGCAGGAACCTCTCCCTAATGCAGTAGGAGATGGTTTTATAACGATAAACTCTCCCTCAGAGCACCAACAGGAACCTCTCCCTAATGCAATAGGAGATGGTTTTGTAACGATAAACTCTCCCTCAGAGCACCAACAGGAACCTCTCCCTAATGCAGTAGTAGATACTCTCAAATAGCAA
>BLSH010462490.1:1215267-1227672 GCA_018402905.1 Glandirana rugosa | reverse complement strand
CAGCACCGGCATGAAGCTCTCCCTACTCTAGTCTGAGACGATCTGACACGCGGCGCTACGTGACTCCAGCCTCATATAGAGGCTGGGTCACATGATGCACTGGCCAATCACAGCCATGCCATTAGTAGGCATGGCTGTGGTGGCTTCTAAGGGCAAACTAGTGAAAAGCTTGTTGATTGGCTGCCCAGGAGATATAGAAAAGGCGCCAAAAATACCCGAATATCGAACCCGATCCTGGACTTTTTTTTTAATGTCCGGGATCGGGTTCGGGGCACGGACACCCCAAAGTCCGGTACAGACCCGAACTTTACAGTCCGGGTTCGCTCAACTCTAGTGTTGAAACATCTTTTCACATTATGAATTTCGCGTTCAAATATTTAAAATGTGCCTATATCAGATGTGAGTGATGTGAGATTATGTGTGAGTGTGATGGGTGAGGTGAAGAAATGAGGGGGTGGGGAAGAGGTGTGAGAATGAACATGTGATGGGGAGGGGAAGGCCATAAGGTGTAGTGTGTGTGCATGAATCAAAAAAAAAAAAATGTGTGTGTGTGGGGAATGAGCTGGGTACATGGTTTAAAAGAAAAAGTGAGTGTGGGGTGGGGAGTGATGGGTGCAATATGGGTAATGAAAAGAAGTCAATCAAAAAAATGTATGTGAAGAATGAAAAATATAAATGATAAAATATGAAAAAGGAGGACTGTGTGTGAAAAGGCTGCCTAAACAAACAAAACAAATGGAGCTCAGTGAACAATATTACAAAACAATGCAAAAAACCAGGGGAGGGACAAAAAAAAAAGACAAGGATGCGTATGTGTGTAGTAGTGAAGGTAGTGAGCGCATGAGGGATTTGGGGGGATATGTGAATGGATGAGTGATATATATATATATATATATATATGGATTATTGGTTATCATTGCTAAAGGACCATAGTTATCTTAAAGGCCAGAACAAGTAGACAACAGTTTGATGAATAAAGGGCAATTTAAAAAGCCCCCTCAACATACGGTTGTAATGCTGCAAATAAAGAGAGCAAGTCCCATACTTACAAGTCCAATACTTACTTACTCAAGAATGAGTCCTCCCATGTTAGGGTATGCCTGTCCTGTGTGAGCAGTGACCTAACTTGGTTCTCTAATGTGCTTTATATACCCCTATAATGACACTTCAGGTGCAGGTGTTCCCCTTCATGATCTCATGGAGGCCAGTGGTCTCCTCTGTGTCCCAGAAGATGAGTCCCGGCTGCCGCCATCACCTCCATCGTAATCAATTGATGTTATCGCTCTGCACGCACATCCTGCCGGGGCTGCAGTCACGCGCCGATGATCGAGGGACACCGCCGGCATGGTTATGCGCCCCCTGTGGCCGCAACAGGTGTCGCAGCCAATGGGAGCATATAAGGGAGAACAGTGAAGGATGCAAGTCTCCCTACCATGCCGGAAAGCCTGTGAGGTTGTGTGGGACCCCACCCAGGGGGCATGGGAGAGCCCAAGAGCCTTGTTCACTGAAAAAGATAGAACAAACAGAGATATTTTTATTGTACATTTTTCATAATACATTACAAATGAATAAAATAGCATTATTTA
Source organism: Glandirana rugosa (assembly GCA_018402905.1). Lineage (NCBI taxonomy): Eukaryota > Metazoa > Chordata > Amphibia > Anura > Ranidae > Glandirana > Glandirana rugosa. The sequence goes on along the minus strand of BLSH010462490.1, from coordinate 1,226,086 downwards.
TATTCATTAATTTAACAACAATTATGCAGTACTATAGAGCGGAAACATGTACCTTATAAATATTCCCTTTTAAGGAGCTAATGTGTGTGGCTGAACGTTATGTTGTGTTGTGCATTATTGTAACCAAAAAGCCTTTTTGGATTTATGGTGAGTCATATTATTGGTTTTGCCCAATGCAAAGCCCTTTAGAAAGGGAACATATGAAATAGATTAATTTAAGCCAGGGAAAGCAGTAGCCTGTAATTTAAAGATCCATCTTTGTAGCAGGATTTTGTTCCAGTCACCGCCTCAATCTTGAATATATATACGATTGAGGATGGCGAACTGTACTTTAGGTACTTTATATGCATGTTGTAACACCACATGTTGGCCAATTGGGAGATATTGGTTCCCAATTTCCATACTGTATGTATGCTTCGAGATGCCGCGCCAAAACTCTTGTTTGGTCTTGCCTATTAATTTACTTGCTACATTATCAAGGAATGGCACTATACCTGTATGTAAAGGATTAGAGAATTCAGGCAATTTGCCTTTCCTGACTTTGCTCAAATTTTCATTCATGTCACTCAAGCTTCTTGACAATATTTTTAAAGAGTCATAGTTAAAGCAATGATAGTGAATTTTTGGAAAATCCTACAAAAGTTAAGCAAAAAAATCTGAATACTGCCAACACTTAACGTGCTAGCTCAGTGTCTATGAAGCTTTTGTTTGCCTGTACAAACATAGTTGTACCTAGTATGTCTAGGATGCTATGAGAAGGCTATACAACAGTCCCAGGCCAGATGTGATAATAACTTTAAATACATCTTTCAAAGCAATAATTATTTTTTCTTGCACAGTTTTGCATTTTTGTTATCTAACATTGATAGGGTGAAGCTTGGGAGTTTGGGCTGGTGAATGAACTTTCCTAATCTGGCAATTTAGTTTGCCCATTTGGTAACCTGCAATGAAGCTGGGTTTGGGTTAAACTCACAGTCAACCGGAACCTGAAGTTCATCCCTAGTGATGAAATGTCCTGATCAGAATTCCCATTACTCTTACGTTCACTGACAGACGCAGATCTTCATTAGACAAGTGGGGTTTATGCTCATATCACTAGGAGTAGACTAGGCAAAATAAAACAAAAGCATGGGTTGGCCCCTCCCAGGGGGCCGTACTCACCTTAATATATAACCCCCTGCTAGACAATAGCATATCAGTTTTTATTGCCTAGTGCAAGGAGTTAGACCTGGTTCCCTATGGGATCTGCGTTCTTCTGAGGTTTTTTCTGATGAAGACTGCTATCAAGAAGCCGGCTGGTGGTATAGAGGATATCTAGAATCCAAAAACTTTCCCCAGTCCGGCCAACGTCTGTGCGAGCTACCCTTAGCCTTGGCGGGGACACGCCGCATAGGGCCCGTTCCGTGCGGGCTGCCAGTGGCTGATCCCACTTGTGCCCAGTGACTGGTTTGTTCCTGTCCAGTGGCCTGGCCAGCAGCATCCCTCTCCGTGGGGAGAGGGGTGGCTACCCGCTGCGCCCGTCTCGGATCGGTGAGTGGACCCCTCTTCCATCCTAGGGGTATGGAGAGGGACACCTGGGCAGCTTCTGAGGTAGCCGGCTGGTGGGGGCTTATTCGTGGGGATGCATCTGGGGTTGTAATCTCCCGTTCCCCCCCCCCCCACGCGGTACCACACCCCGCACTGACCGTTTTGAGCACTGTATTCAGGTGATTCACCGCCATTTTGTGGTGGATCACCATTCATTCGGCGCCATTTTGCTGTAGCTTGGCATGTTTTGCTGGCAGCGGCCATTTTTCTGTAGCCCATGCGGTTTTCAGCCTGTCCTCTGTCTGCTCCCAGTGGCTTTTCTCGGTATTTCGGGGAAGTGATAAAAATGGCAGAGGCACTTCCGTTTTCGCTTCGACAGCGTGGCTGACAGACGCGGCGGTGCAGGCTCTTGAAGGGGAGTGTTTTTTCATTGCTCATTCCGGTCACAGCGCTGAGGCATCAAAAAACAGCAAGTATAGCTGGCTCTCCCTGGGTGCTGGTAGCGGTGGGTGCAATCCTTCCGGGTCTCCCTGCCTGATTGGTGGGGTAGAGGTGGTGGTCACACAGTGGGGGTGCCGAAAGTCTGGGATGTCAGAGGCCGGCAGTGTTATGGCAGGGGTACCTCCGGTTTGACTTGTGAGTGTGCGCAGGCTGAGGTGCAACGGGCACAACACTTGGAAGAGGGTCTCTTCTACCTATGCGATACTGCATTGGACCTACTTCCCATACTGTCAAAAATGTCTGTTTTTGCAATTGTTATCAGGCGGGTGCTGTGGCTCCGCTCTTGGTCAGACGACCAGGTGTCGAAGAAAGCTCTTACGGATCTTCCCTTTCAGGGAGGACGTCTGTTTAGCCCACAGTTGGATGAAATCATTAAGGATTTCACGGGAGGGAAGAGTACTTTCCTTCCAGAGCCAAAACGGCAGGATTTTCGCCGTAGGCAGGGCCCTGTTTCTTCAGGCCAGAAGAAGTTTTTTCGTGCGCCCGGCTCAGCGGGTAAGGGCTTCAAGTCCGGTAAGGCTTCTGCTGGGCCCAGTAAAAGGCCCTGGTAACGTAAGTCTGAAAAATTGAAGGATAAGTCAACCTCCGCATGATGGGTTGCCCCCGCCCGACTCTCGGGTGGGGGGCTGGTTACTGGGGTTCGCAGACAGATGGACTGCCCGCATCACCGATCGGTGGGTGCTGGAGGTGGTGTCCTCCGGGTACAGGATAGAATTCATCTCTCTACCCCCAGAAAGGTTCTTCCCTTCGAACTTAAGACTTCCTCAGGGGTGTCGGGAGGCGCTTCTAGGCGCTGTTTGGGCGCTTGCCGAACAGGGGGTAATTGTACCGGTACCCACGGTGGAAAGATTTCACGGGTTTTACTCAAACCTCTTTGTGGTGCCCAAAAAGGGCGGTGTCAGGCCAGTTCTGGACCTGAAGGCACTAAACTGCTTTGTAAAGACAAAAAGATTCAGGATGGAGTCCATCCGCTCAGTCGTGGCAGCCCTGCACCAAGGGGAATTCATGGCGTCCCTGGATATCAAGGACGCTTATCTCCACGTTCCAGTTTGTCACAGGCACCAGCGTTTCATGCGTTTCGCAGTGGGGGATCTGCATTACCAGTTTGTGGCTCTCCCCTTCGGTCTGGCTTCGGCTCCCCGAGTGTTCACCAAGGTGGTGGCCCTGATGCTGGCGCTGTTGAGACAGAGAGGTATCGCAGTGGTAGCATACCTCGACAATTTACTCCTGAGAGCAGAGTCGGCCGCAGCTCTGGAGGAGAACGTGATAATCACGGTGTCCACGTTAAAAGATTTCGGTTGGCTGATCAACCTGCAGAAGTCGTCGTTGACTCCACCCTGCCGTCTGGAATACCTGGGTCTGATTCTGGACACGGTGCAGGCAAGGGTGTTTTTACCGCCAAACAAGCTCCTGACACTTCATGCAGCAGTATCGCGCCAGTGGTCCTCCTTACGGTTCTGTATGCGAGTGTTGGGGCTCATGGTGTCGGCTTTCGAAGCGATACCTTACGCCCAGAGTCACACTCAGCTCCTGCAGAAGGCGATTTTGTCGCAATGGGACAAATCTCCCTTATCCCTAGACAGACTGATCAGGTTGGATCATCAGTCCCGGGGATCCTTGGTTTGGGGGATTCGGGCTCCAGCCCTAAAATTAGGAAAATGTTTCCTCCCCCTCAATTGGTCGATAGTAACAACGGATGCCAGCCTATCGGGCTGGGGAGGGGTCCAGGGTCAGTTTTCTGCCCAGGGCCATTGGTCAGCTCAGGAAGCTTGTCTTCCGATAAATGTACTGGAGCTGAGAGCGATCAGACTTTGTCTATCCTGTTGGTCGACAAGGCTGCGAGGCCTCCCTGACCGGGTTCATTCGGACAATGCCACGGCTGTGGCATATGTGAACCATCAGGGCGAAACAAGAAGCTCGGCAGCAGCCGCGGAGGCGGCTCTGATCCTTCGGTGGGCAGAACTTCACGTGCCAGCTCTCTCCGCAATCTGCATTCCAGGCGTGGAAAACTGGCAGGCAGACTTTCTCAGCCGCCGGACTCTGGATCAGGTAGAATGGTCCCTACATCCAGAAGTGTTCCGCCAGATTTGCCTCAAATGGGGCACGCCAGAGGTAGACCTCATGGCCTCCAGATTCAATCACAAGGTACGGACCTTTGTGTGCAGATCAAGAGATCCGTTGGCGGTCGCCACGGACGCACTGGTAGCACCCTGGGGTCGGTATGGGCTACTGTATGTCTTTCCTCCTCTGAAACTTCTGCCACTGGTTCTGTGCAGGATCGAAGCAGAGGGAATCCAGACAATCCTGGTAGCTCCAGATTGGCCTTGGCATCCTTGGTACGCCGATGTGGTATGGATGGTGGCAGATGTCCCGTGGCGTCTTCCACTTCGTGAAGACCTACTGTCTCAGGGACCCATCTTGCACCCTGCCTTACCCTCGCTGGCTTTGACGGCTTGACTATTGAGTCCCAGATGTCGAGGGATAGGGGTGTCTCTGACTCCATAATCCCTACTATGATTAAAGCGCGTAAGGGTTCTTCGCGTAAGATTTATCATAGGACCTGGAAGGCCTATATTGCCTGGTGTGAGGCAGGGGGTTGGAACCCCCGCTCTTGTGCGGTGTCCAGAGTGCTGACTTTTCTGCAGCAGGGACTGGACAAGAACCTGGCGTTAAGTACGCTTAAGGGTCAGATTTCGGCCCTGATGGTTCTTTTTCAACGACCCTTGGCATCACATTCGTTGATCCGTACTTTTGTACAGGGTGTACGTCATGTGGCTCCTCGGATACGGTCACCTCTGGCGCCGTGGGATTTGAATCTGGTGCTTTCTGTGCTTCAGAAGCCACTATATGAGAATATTAGGGACATTCCCTTACAGTTGATGTCGCAGAAAGTGGCTTTATTGGTGGCTGTTACGTCCGCTAGGCGGGTGTCTGAGTTGGCAGCATTATCCTGCAAGTCACCTTACTTGGTCCTTCATAAGGACAAGGCGGTTTTGCGACCTTCCCCTTCTTTTCTTCCGAAGGTGGTTTCTTCTTTTCATTTGAATGAGGATATTGTTCTTCCCTCATTGTGCCCGCACCCGTCGCATCCCAAGGAATTTGAACTACATTATTTGGATGTGGTGAGGGCCTTGCGGGTGTATTTGTTTTCTACAGCTTCTTTTCGGAAGTCTGATTCTTTATTTGTGATGACGGAAGGTTCGCGCAAAGGCATGGCGGCCTCGTCAGCTACCATTTCTCATTGGATTAGGAAGACCGTGACTCATGCATATGAGGTTCGGGGCAAGGTTCCCCCTTTTCTAGTCACGGCTCACTCCACCAGGGCAGTTATTACTTCCTGGGCTATTAGACACCAGGCCTCGGTGTCTCAGGTGTGAAAAGCGGCTACTTGGGCCTCAGTGCACACGTTTACTAAGTTTTACAAAGTTGATGTTTCAGCATTTTGGCCGCAAAGTTTTGCAAGCGGTAGTGTAGGCGCGACTGGCGCCGCCTGAGAGGGCTTTTTTTGTTGGGTACAGTTGTTATAGTTGCCCGCCCCTCTTGATTGACACAGCTTTGGGACATCCCCACTTGTCTAATGAAGGGCTGCATCTGTCAGTGAACGTAAGAGTAAAAAGGATTTTATTATAACTTACAGTAAAATCCTTTTCTCTGAGTTCACTGACAGACGCAGCACCCACCCCTATGTTGAGTTTGTATGGCTTGTTACGAACTGATATGCTATTGTCTAGCAGGGGGTTATATACTAAGGTGAGGACGGCCCCTTGGGAGGAGCCAACCTATGCTTTTGGTTTATTTTGCCTAGTCTACTCCTAGTGATATGAGCATAAACCCCACTTGTCTAATGAAGGGCTGCATCTGTCAGTGAACTCAGATAAAAGGATTTTACGGTAAGTTATAATAAAATCCCTTTTTCTAATCATCACAACCATTTGAAGACAGAGGACATTCCAACAGCCACATGAAACTTATTTGTATTATGAGTAGACAATTCAGCAAAGACAGGGAAGTGTGAATTGTGACAGGAGATTGTCATGGCCCAAGGCATCAGGGCATCACTCATCATGACTGATGTGGCTCTACATCATTGAACAATGTGATTGATGTTGGATCTATATTGTAGAGCTTTTCTTTTTAATAATAGGCTAAGTTTTTAAATAAAGAACAGTGTCTATGTGTTTATTTACTAGTTTACTTATTTTGTTGCTATTGCTATTTCTCCTTTTGGTGGTCAGGCTGGATAGGGGTCTGGTATAACTGCCATACCTTTTTTGTGTAGATTGCCACCTTATTATCCATACTCAAATGTTTCTCTATAAGCTGCATTTAAAGACCCATGCTTTCCCCCTTAGTTACCGCCCTATTTCCTAACTGAATATGGACCTCAAGATATTCGCTAAAACACTTGCCAATTGCCTCAAACACCTCCTTTCTGAAGTAATCCATGCCGATCAGCCAGGCTTTATTATGGGTCGTGAGGCTAGGGATAACTCTCTCAGGGATCTCAAGCTCATCCACTCGACCTGTACGCGTGATCATCTGCCTCCCTATTTGATCCTATCTACCGAAGCAGAGAAGGCATTTTATCTCGTGGACTGGGATTTCCTTAACGCAGTGTTGGTGCTGGTTAGGTTTGGGTCCTCATAGTTTGCATTGGATCTCAGTGTTATACACGTCCCCCACTGCTCAGGTTATGGTGAATGGCAGCCTTTCCTCGGTGTTCTCCATCCGGAATGGCACGAGACAGGGGTGTCCACTTTCACCCATCCTATTCACACTGGTCTTGGGACCACTGCTATGGAAAATCTGATCTAATCCAAACATTAAGGGGGTGCCTTTGGGTTCCCTGGAACATAAGTGTTCTGCATATTCAGACCACATCCTTTTTCACGTGGTGGACCCCCTTGTCTCATTGCCGAATCTGATCTGAGAGCTGTCAGCTTATAGTGAAGTTAGATCAGCCAAGAAATATGTTTGGGATTTTCAGGGTGCCAGCAATCAATGAAAATCAACTATATAAATATAATTACGTTTATTATCATGGATTAAAAAAGTGACAAAAATTGGTTCAATAAAATTACATAGAAGATGTATACATATCACAATACAGGAACTTTGTGTCCATAACAGCAATGGTTAGAGCAAGATCCCAATATATTTTGCTAACCTTGGCTTCCTCAGGGGATATCACTAACCATCGTTTATCACAAAGCTCTTGTGTTCATAAAATTATCAGAGTTCATAAATCAGTTTTTCACTCTGTCCAAAAAACCCTCTGAAAGCTTACCCACAGGTCACCAGAGAAGGCCTCCAAGTGAGTCCACATGGATCATGGAAGAGAAGCTCTGTGCAACCACAGGGGACACAAGCGGACCAAGCTATATATGAAACAATGAAGTACAGTATATATATTTTGACCGTAAAGGAATATATTTGGACAACCAAATTATCATGTTAATTTAAGGGCTAACTAGCCTCAATAATTTATACTTACTATGATGATTAATGTTCATAGAAAGCACAAAACAGGGGCGCCAGAACCTGGTATGGTGATCGTAGGTTAATCAGCTCATAGACAAGCCACTGCAGCAAAAGCATGCATAGAATGTAGACTAACAAAAAAAGGGACTCTATCTATGCACATTTAATAAGCCCAACAAGTAGGCACAATGTTTTATTATCACCACTGCTGATAAATCAGCAGTGGGGAAAATACAGTAAGAGTACTTCAACCAGTAACAGAAAAGTAAGCAAATAGCTGGCCAGATAAGAACAATGTCTGCCAGATCTGAAAGATATCAGTATATAACACAATTAAGCTGAATATATGGCTGATCTAGCAAGGGAAAACCCCTGCAAGTGCTAATAACTTAGTTTAACAAGGATCTAGGAATCTCAGCAGACTTAGATATTGCTCAGGGAAATCAAAAATAAATGTAATAAGCCAACAAGAATACGATGAGTTACCTCAGGCTAAGCATAGCCTCATAATGGTCGCCCCTGTGCTCCAGACGCTGTTGTGCTGGAGATGCCGGCCTCTTAGGCCCCATTCACACCTGGTCGTTTTGTAGCCTGAAGCCTGAAGCTACAAAACGCTGGAGGGGAAAAAATCTATGATTCTCTATGGACATGGTTCACATCTCCACTCAAAAACGCCTAAAGCCAAAAGCCTGAAAACGCCTGAAGTTCAAACAAATTCTGGAAGTATTTTTGTAGCTTGATTTGGGCGTTTTTCTACTTTTTACATTGGTGACCTTTTGACCTGTGCAAAATCGTGGTAAAAATTGTGGCAAAATCATGGTAAAAATGCGTGTATTTCTGCCTGAAAACGCTACGCTCAGGTGTGAATGCAGCCTTATGCCCCCCACTGAGTCGGCGTCTAACGTCACCGACTCAGTGCAGACAAAAAATGCCAATGCGCATGCGTGAGGGAGCGGGAACTCCACGTAGCCTACATAACTCAGCAGTCAGCGTGAAGAGGAGGCGGGGAGAGTGCGCACGCTGTGGGTGCCACTACCCGATAGGTTAGCACCACACGGCAGGATCCACCCATAACCACCCGCCCCCCCAGCCACTGTCAAAGGGGTTACCAGGGGAGGCAGGGCAATGCCCTGTGCAGAGAACCAAATGGGAAATACAAGGAAACTCATCCTGAATAGGGTGAGTTTCCGAGAGCACCCCCAGCATAGCAAAGCGGCGACCTAGGCACCGCTGGGGAAAACCTGCAAGTGTCCTGGGCGTCTGTTCAGTCGTACCTATAGCCTAACACTCCCACTATAGACATCCGAAGGAGCAAACTCCAATTGGCTGGGCAGGATTCGAGGGACAATCTGCTGCAGCCCATCAAGTGAATCACTCGTGGGTTGACAGCATAGAGAAGGACAGCATGAACAAAAAAAAAAACCTGTGTTTGTATACACAGTATGGCAGAACAATTACATACACATTAATAACAAAGCGAAAAATAACACAATTTGCAAACTCTACAATAAGGAGTTACATATGTCAAAACAATTTAAAATATAAACAACATTTTTCTTAGTTACAAATCCAATGATATTTGTCTAATAACAGGCAATTGGGCAAGGTGGTGTTACTGGGGTGGGATGGGGAGAAAAGAGCCAAAAAAAAATTACAAAAATGACTTATAGCTTAAATATTCATTAAGGCCTGGATAGGTGGTATCATTTAGTTTATAGATCCAGAGAGTTTCTAACTGTAGCAAAATCTGATCAATGCTCCCCCCTCTCTCATGTGCGGGTGTGTGGTCAAACTCGTGACAACCCCTTTAACCTACAGGCAAGCCTATAATAAGGCTTACCTGTTGGTGCCCTGCATATCTCCCAAACCTGCACGGTTTATGAGATATGCAGTTTCCTAGATGTGCCAATGTCATTTCGGCACATGCGCAGTGAAGAAACGGCCTCCGTGCCGTTTCTTCAGTGTGATCGCGCCGTGACTGGCGGTTCCCGCACACATGCGTGGGAGTGACGTCATGCGACTCCGGCCAGTCACAAAGTCGGTTTTGCGGCCCCGGAAGTAAGAGGGAAGAGGGGCAGAAGATGGACGCTGCCAGCACAGGGGATAGTGCTGGACATCGCAGGCTTCATTTGCAGGTAAGTGGCACATAATAGGCTACTATTCGATGCATAGTAGCTCATTATGCATCTACTTTGCAGGGGAATGTAGAGGAAGTAAACCCCATCTGGGTTTACTTCCTCTTCAAATTTAACCATATGTGTATCAAACTCACGTTGCAAACCCACATGTCGGCTGATTGCCGTTTCTATGAGGCATTTGCAAATTGGGTTGACATGGTCCTTGATTTGTTTGTGAAAATGCAGTTTAGTTTTTCCCACATAAAAGCTACCGCATAGGCATTTGGCCAAATAGACCACACCTAAGCTTATTACTTGACTGTGGTATGCAGAGCATCCAGAAAGAGGTTTTATGCTATGCAGAGTCTTTTTTCTCTCCATACAACATCCCATTACCGGAGTGCCCTCACCTTATGAGGAGTCGATGAGGACCCCCTGCTGATGGTGTGGGACCCCTGGATGACATCGGGCTGCGCAACACTGTGGATTCCCCCAAGTGTACCAGACTGCAAGATGATCCTTCACCACATCGTGTGATGCCGTGGTCTTCTTAAGGGTACCAGGATTGTGTGACGATCCCCTGTCCTACTCTGTGGCCCGGGCTCCCTATATATATTCAGGCTTGAATATATTTTATTTCTGGTAAGCCTTTTCTCTAGAAGGTGATGGATTGCACCGTGTGCGGCTCGCTGTCTGACCTCGCCTATCTTCACCGTATTGTTTCACTATCACGAATATGTACAAATGGGGGAATGGTATCGCGCTTAGAATTTAAGAAAGTGACTCAGCAGCTGCCCTCCAATAACTCCCTCCCTCAGGGGGGATTTATAAGGATCAGTATGTGAGGTTGGATGTGGCGCTATCTGAGCGTGTATATAAATCAGTGAAAGAATTTAAGATTCGCGCTATGGTAAGGGGGTAAACATGTATAAGCACTATCACTTTGTTATGCCACTTCTATCCGCTCCAGTCTGTCGCTCGGCGTGTGCCACGTTAGGTAGTGGAAGATCTCTTTTCCGAATGGTCTTTATTTTATATAAGTTCGGACTTATATATATCCCTCGGGCCCGGTGTCTCATCCTGTCCCCTAGCAGTGTGTTAGGACCATGGGAATTCTTCTGGTGCCGTAGTGTGCTACACCACTTCCTAGTAGAACGTCAGACCATGTGAACCCCCTTAGGTGTCACAACGCG
>BLSH010462490.1:1202205-1215257 GCA_018402905.1 Glandirana rugosa | reverse complement strand
GAATATGTACAAATGGGGGAATGGTATCGCGCTTAGAATTTAAGAAAGTGACTCAGCAGCTGCCCTCCAATAACTCCCTCCCTCAGGGGGGATTTATAAGGATCAGTATGTGAGGTTGGATGTGGCGCTATCTGAGCGTGTATATAAAGTATATGTTAGGTAAAGTGCTAGTATGGTGTGTTAATATAGGCTAAAATTTTTTGGAAAAGTTGTGTCTGAAACCAGTTTTAATAAAGTGCAAAAGTGCTACTGTGTCTTCCTGTGTATTTCAATATTCCATAAACTTAATAATAAAGGTATATGTAAAATAAAAAATAAATCTGTATGTGCAACTGTGCAATTGCATACACCTTACAACTTCCAAGAAATACCATTGAATCAACCTGAGTCTCATTAGTGGTGAGCTGCTATGTTTAAAAGTTCTGTGGGATTCAAAAGTTCATGTCTTTCCATATGCATAACATACAGTTCATATATCACAAGTCCAGGTATCCTTATTTTCTTTGCATTAAACCGACAGACAAAAATGGGTACATCCCTACCAGCAGTTGCCACCACCCGAACTGGAAACAAAATATCCCAAAAGGCCAGATGATGAGAATAAGAAGAAATTGTCAAAGACTGGATGACTTCCACATACAGGCAGACCATATTATTAATAAATTCAAGGAGAAGGGCTACCAACTATCCACTTTGAACAAAACCAAGGAAACCATAGCCCAATTAGATAGAAGCACCTTACTATCCACAAAAAAGAAGAAAAAGAAAAACAAAGACTGGTTTCAGACACAACTTTTCCAAAAAAATTTAGCCTATATTAACACACCATACTAGCACTTTACCTAACATATACTTTATATACACGCTCAGATAGCGCCACATCCAACTATCACGAATATAACCACACTGATGAACTGTTGACATTTCTTTGATCTCCAATAAGACAGAGCTATCCGGAGATTGGAACGCTCTGATCCTTCAACATTCACTCACCTGCACTTTGAATGGACTATTTATGAACTATCTTTATATATTTATGTTTACACTTTGCACACATTTGCACTTTGAATGGTCTATATGTGTATGGAGGTGTGGTCATTACATCTCCAACCAGCATAGGTGATCTCTCCAAAACAGTTTTCACAATAGCACTTTATTGCATTTTTTATGTTTAGCGCCACACCTTAATTTAGACCACACCTATAGTTTGTCAAGTCACTCTATATTTAGAAGAGTGAACCTGTCTATTTGGAAGGATGCATTCCTGACAATTTAGAATGTATTGACACGTCACATTTACCCCAGGAAAATGTGCCGGTTTGTTGCAAATATCCCTGTGTCTGATTTTGAAAATGGCTTTTAACGAGGCAGTCCTTGAAAGAGGGCACTCGTTTATATGTGATCTCTGGATAGGGTTTGATATGTAGATTTATCATAGGATCAGCTGTCAGAAGGGGCCAAAACTTATTCAAGACCTTTCAAATTTTATTGTGTTGTCTAGAATATTGGGTTATTAATCTCACTGATTTGGAGGAATTTTTAGGTTTTGATGAAAAATTCTGAGAGTTTCTATTTTGTTTATTGACTCTATTGTATGCCTTCTTTAAGCAGGTATGATTATAACCCCTATTCCTCAATCTGGTATATAATTAATTTGCTGCCATTTGATAGTCTGTGACTAATGTGCAATTTCTCCTTAAAGCAGAGTTCCACCCAGAATTTTTTTTTCGGCATCCACTCTTTTAATACTAAATAGATGTAACCATTATGTAACCTTTTGTTTCCTTACTTTCAAACTGCCTTTCCTGTCTGGAAATAACACAATTTTACAGTACAGGGAAGCCCCCTGACTCCTGGGAAAGGATGAGTCACATCTCCCAGTAGGCCAGGGGAAGCAGGAAGTGAGGAGAAGAGCCTAGGACCTAATAGAGGCAGATTACAGAGACCACCTAGTAACAAGCGACTTAGGGTGAGTATAATTTTTTTTTCCTTCAAAGGTAAGTCTATATAGGCAAAGGACTTGAATGATGTAAAAAACATTTTCTGGGTGGAACTCCGCTTTAAGCATACATACTGGCTGTATGGTATGCTTTTAAGCAATGGTTTTGGGTGTGCACTTGTAGCGTGCAAGATAGTGTTGCCCACAGAAGGTTTCCTATATAAAGAGGAGCATAGTATCCTATCGTCATTGATGAAAAATTGTACATCCAAAAAGTTAATTCTTCTTGATTACTTTCCATCGTAAACTTCAAATCGAAGCTGTTCTTGAAAAGGCAATCCATGAATTGCAAAAGTTCATCCATAGTGCCAGATCAAATTAGTAGGACATTGTCGATGTAACGATACCAAGATACAATATTCGATCATTCAGACAGGTATTTACATGCAAAAATCTCCCTCTCCCACCTCCCCAGCTACAGTTTGGCATGCGACGGGGCACAACGTGTCCCCATCGCAAGCCCCTGCACCTGGAGGTAGTGGGAGGAGCCAAACATAAAAATGTTTTGGATAAGGATGACCTCTAGCAACTCAATAACAAAAGTTATAATCATAAGCCATTTTTCCTTGTTCTTTCAAGTGGTTCTTAATAGTGTCTATCCCTTTTGTATGTAGAATAAGTTTATACAGACTTTTAATATCGATGGCCACCAACTATGTATGGTCTGGGAGGTGCATACCATCGAAAGTTTTAAGGTGGTCAATTGTATCTTTTATGTACAAAAATAGCAAGGTCATGTGCGGACGTAGGTATTCGTCCACAAGGGAGCACGCATTTTCAGTTAAACTTGAACAGCATGATATGATTGGTCGAACACGTGGATTTATGAACTTTATTATTTATTCATTGTTTGTTCAGCAATATTGTGCTACCGGCTTGTGCTATTTTACTTTCATACCTAGCGCAGCAATCACCATTTAATGTTAATATGATTGGTCGACCAGGTGGATTAGTCATTGACTTATGTATTTTAGGTAAAGCATAAAAAGTTGGAGTTTTAGGTTCCTTAATATTCAAAAAAATTCCAAGTGTCTTTGTCAATAAGACCTCTATGAAATGCTTTCAAAATTATAAGACGATGCTCATGCAAAAATTCTCTACTACATTTTTAGAAATCGGTCAATACCAATCCCTATTGTCCAAAATATTTAAACACATTTTTTCATAATGTTTGACGTTCATAACTACAAGGTTACCCCTTATCTGCTGGTTTGATAATTATCTGGGAATTTTTTGGCTTGTTTTTATTTGTAGGTTAAATTGTTAGGACTTGTATTTTCTAGGTTTATTCTTTTGATTTCTCTTGTTACCTGCTGGACAAAGGCCCAGATGTTAGGATTGTTACTGAGTTGTGAGAAGGCCTTAGATTTGGGTCTGAAGGACATTGGTGGGGGAAAGGTCACACCCGGGACCCATATGCCCAGCCCAAAAGGGCCAAGGGGCATACCCTCCACTACATGACCCTCCTTCCACAGATCCATCAATCATCCAGTGCCTTGAGTTCTTCCAAGGTATAACTGGATGTGGATCGAGGATGTTCAGGACTGATGTCTTTTGAGCTAGATGAAGAATCGTTGTATAACACTTTATACATTAGCTTTCTGGCAAACAAATGAATATCTTTAATAATTTGAAATTTATCAGCATCATGTTGTGGACAGAATGTTAGACCAAGTTTGAGCACTTAAACCTTGTCATCCGATAGGGAGACAGAGGAGAGATTAATGATCTCTAGCTCTGTGTCTCCATCAGTTCCTTGTCCTTGGGAGATGGAGTGTCTGGAACCTGATGTGGAGACTGGTCCAGTGTTTTCACTAAAAAAATGGGAGCTAGTTTGGTCTCAGAAGAAGATGTATTAGTAGAAGACAGAGAAGTGATATTAGGGTCACTCACCTTATTAGACATGGTGGAGGCCAAGGAAGGAAGAAAAAACAGTGCAGGTGCATTAGTGCCAGGTGCTAGATTAGAAGATATTGGTGTACTAGGTGAGTGGTGGTAGGTAACCATGGAGTACTGTTTCATACCGAGCCAAAAGTAATCGACGAGTCAGAGTAGACCTGATGGTGCGTCTCAAAGATTCAGTGGAGGCGATGTCTAATTCTCCTTTTTGTTTCTTAGGAAGTCTATCTTCAGATAGATTGGGGTATATGGTCGACTGGCCGGAAGACAAAGAAGAGACAGAAGATAGATTGGTTACAATATCATCTTTTTTTAGGTACATTAGAAGTGGTGTTCATGGTAACTAGCTTGACTCCATTTATACACATATCTGTTGTCGTGTGCTAGTTTGTCCCGTAGGTACTTATTTTCCTTAGTGCTAATAATATTCAACATATAAGTCTCAATATGGTCACGTAGTTCTTTCTCTTTTTTGGTAAACATAGTGGTAGTTGTTATCAAAACATGATCCTGATAGCATTTTTTAATTTGGTCTTCCAGATTGGAAATTTCAATCTCATATTGATTACATAGGGTAGATATCATTCCAAAGGAGCAAGTCTGTAGATTTTGTTCCCAAGTGTATTTAAGGGTGTCATTGATATTTTTAAGATTTGGAAATATTTGAGTTCTCAGACCCCATGGTACAACCTTGTTGTCCGAATATTTTTCAAAGTATTTCTTATGTCAGAACACTCTGACTTTTTTCTCCAATAAGCGTTGAAGCCTAATGAATGCTTTGTCCAAATCAGCCTCAGAAATTTCTGCAATGTTTTGGGATTGTTGGATTTTGTCCATCAAACCATCCCACGCCTTGAAGCAAAAATCTGCCATTTTTAAGATCTAAAGTGCATCAACAAGCGTTAGCAATAAATTATTTGAAAAAAAAAAAATATATTTGAAAAAAACAGCAAAAACTGTTAATATCACAGAATAGTAATATTGTCACTCAGGCCATGGTAGTATAGAGCGGTGTATTTAAACACCCAAATTAGTATGGATTAATTTGGCATTGGCGTGACAAACTAATATTCGGCACCTCATCCCTGAAAATTGAATATAGAACAGCCAAGATATATGTTTGGGATTTCAAGGGTGCCAGCAATCAATGAAATTACAGGCGTCAAAAATTGGTTCAATTGAAATTACATAGAAGATGTATATCATATCACAAAACAGGGGCCGTATATTAGTTTGTCACACCAATGCCAAATTAATCCTTATAGTGAAGTGTCCAATTTTCGGACTAACTACATCAAATCTGAGATTCTGCCGATCACCGTTCCCTAGGCTCTGGCTTCCTCCTTGAAGGGATCCTTCCCTTTCATATGGATATCCCCCTCCATGCGATACTTGGGCATCCAACTCACTGATCGCTTGGACTCCCTGTACACACTGTACACACATAACTATGCCCCCCTACATAGCAAGATTTGCCAAGATTTGCAGTCTTGGGGTAGAGAAACCTTCACATGGGTTGGTCGAACAAATATTATTAAAAAGACAATATTGCCCCACATACTCTTTGTCCTGCAGATGGTACTTGTGCCTTTACCTCAGTGCTTCTTCGTAGAGGTCCATAGCCTATTCATTGGGTTTGTTTGGGGCGGTAAGAGACCGTGACTTGTCATGGCAGTGCTACAAAGGTCTAAGCGAACAGGGGGCCTACGAGTACCCAATGTTTTACAATACTACCAGGCGGTTGCACTGCAGTGTGTTCTCAACTGGAGGTTTCACTCTGCCTCCAAGCTCTGGGTTCCTCTGGAAAAGACTATTGCCGGTCGGGACCTGTCATATGCACCATGGGTTCCTCCGGGGGACAGGGGTTTCTCCAACTGGGTGTCCCCTTTGACTGCTCAAGCTCTAAGGGTATGGGATAGATTAAATGGCCACTTGGCACTGGCACTTCAGACGTCTCCATTGGTGCCCATGGGTGGTTACCCATGGTTTCCTCCTGGGGAGCGTCTGTCCTTCCTTGGAATCTGGACGAGCGATGGGGTTGTCAGCCTGGCACGTTTTGTAGAAGGTCACACACTAGTTCCACTTACCACCCTTAGGGTGTGATATGGTAGCTTCCCCTTTGATTTCTGGAGGCATTGTCAACTTGCTGATTTCGTTGCCACAGAACACAGAAATTCACAGATTAGGTCTACTCTTACCGAATTTGAACGCCTATGGACAGCTAATGACCCTCTATCCCACATGATTTCAGCCTCTACAAGATTCTGGAGGCAGCTAGATCTAGCCCCAAACCTTTTTTTGGGAGAGAATGGGAGCGGGACCTCGACCTCCAGTGCGAATTCACCAATGAGCAGTTGCATCACTTATACCACCTGACCCATTCGAGTTCAGTGGACTCTAAGACCCAAGAGAATAATTATAAGCTTTTATCGAGGTGGTATAGGGTGCCCCCATCTCTAGCTAGAATTTATCTCTCCACCTCCAACCTGTGCTGGAAGGGATGTGGACAGAAGGGAACATTTGTACATATAGGGTGGGAGTGCCCACTATTAACGGCTTTTTGGTCAATGGCTAGTAAGCACTGGATGGTCTTGGTATAGATCTCCCAGCCTTGCCAAAACACTTTTTGCTCCACATCCCTCCCATGCCTATCTCTCTCTACAAACGCAGTGCTCTCCCCCCACCTTCTCAATGCTGCAAAATGCTTTAAAACAGTTTATTGGAAAAGTGTGCACATTCTGAGTGAGCTTGACTGGGTTAAGAATATGGGGGAGATCATGGAGACAGAGGACTGGCTTGCTACATGTAAAGGCCTTTGAGAACGATTTGAATTTACCTGGGCTGCCTGGAAAGACCACATACACAACTTGGTCCCAGTTTCGTCTAGCCTGGACATTGCTTTATTGGCCTTGGCAAACCCAACATTTAAGCTACTTGTCCATACGAACCAACATCCTATGATCAACAGCCCTATTTAGGCTGTGTCTAATCAGCTAACAAACCAGGTGCAAACATTTTTGGTACATCTTTATTTTTGTTACTGATATATGAGTGGTAACCTAATTCATGATACTTCATGGTATCTCAAAATGTCTTATGTTTTAAATGAACTTTGAGCCATGTATGCACTACCTATTGACCCAAGTTAAGGCTGGGACCCCCCTATTCTCTCCCTGTAGGGGAGGGAGAATGTCCGGGGCAAGGGAGGTATCCCCGTTAACACAACATGTTGCTATGTCTCATTGGTACTCATATTGTTTTCCTTGGGACCATGGAAGATGAACTCTTCTTACTTTTTTTCCTTTTTTGCTCTCTTTCGTTGTAATGTCAAAATGTAAACTAAATAAAGATTATATTAAAAAAGACCCATGCCCTGCTGAATGTTATTTTTTTTTCTTTTGCATTTTTTGTTTACATCAAATCTACATGCATACATGTCCCCTATGATAGTTGTCCAGCCTCCCATGTTCTTTTTTAATGCTTGCAAAGTGGCCTTAAAAAGGCCAGAAAAAATTTACAATATTTGGCCCCCTGAAAACTTCAATAGGATTCAGGTAGTATGTTTGGGAGTTGTGGATTCCCCACTGGGTTCAGCGAATATCCAGTCAACAGAACTTTGCACGGTTCGCTTATTCCTGCTCATCACAAGCTGTTGCAATTAACCTTTTTGGTCACCATGAGAAACAATCACTTTTAAAGTAATAATGTACTGACTGGTTAAAATGTTAGGTTGGTGAATATTTGTGACAGATGTATGGTAACACAAGTTTGATTGCTGCAATCTAAGAAAATAAAATCACCCATCATCCAAATGAATGTTTATTCCTGTAAACATTTCATATAACACAAAATAGACTAGCTTGAATTTAAACACAATCAGCTCATAATAATTTTCTGAATCAATCTCTTGAAAGGACAACCTTAGGGGAAGCTACCTTGGCAGACAACAGTGTCCATCCTGAGAGGTCTGTAAATGCAAACTAGTGTTGTTGCTGTGCTTAAAGCACATGGAATAACTCACAGAGCAAAATGCAGACACATGTAAATGAGTTGTAGGCAAATTTAGAACTAAGATAACATCATTATGAGTGGAACAGATTGCATTCAAATCCTGCTGTTTATAATTGACACATTGCTTCCAAATACTCCAGGGCCTCTGGTAAATAGTGTTCTGCTTAGAATTACCTAGCCCCATCAGAGTACTGTAATCAGATTCCATGCTGGGACAGCACCTGCTTGAACAAGCCCAATGGAGCCAAAATACTCCTCTGCCTGGCCAGATAAATCAATGGCTGAACAAAGCTTGGCATAGTCATTGTCACAACATCCATATGGCTCTCACATAAGTTTAAAAGAATCATACAAACAAATTCTGCACAATCATTCTATAGGGAAATCATCTTTGGTTTAACAGATGTAAATAAAATAAGAAAACATATATACTCATGTAATACCAGTTTTCATCACAAGGAAAATGTTAAAACTATTATTCCACAAGTGAAATAAGAGGGGTTTTATAACTATTACTGCTGATTCTAATCCCTGATTGGGTATTAGTTTGTAAAAAAAAAAAAAGACATTATAAGCTGTCACTTTCACCTGGCCTCTGCAAATGTGAGATATCAGGTTGTAATTCACATCTATTAAAAACCAAATAATATACTACTCTAAAAATGTTCCTATATAACAACATTTTTGGAGCAAATCTTGCTCACATTCCAAATGTATACACCTAACATTCATCCACAGCTCTTACAAGAGTAGCACAAACCCCCTAAAGAACTGCTTGATTTTACAGGTCCTCCTAGCCTTTCTCCTGGCGATTTGTCCTTTATCTGCACCCAGACACTCAAAATCATGAACTGGTTCTGTATTTTGGCCATTACTCATCCATCACAGGCAAGTATCGGGAGCCAGGATACAAGATACTCTCCTGTTGGTATAAGGTTCCCAGGCTCCTAAGGAAAATATATCCTGACATAACGAAGGTGCCAGACATTATCAAGAAACCTCCTGACTTTGACCTGGGGAAAAATCCAGACAGGCACCTGCTTCTCCTGTCTGATATCCCAAACAACAGTTTTATTGTTTTCAAGAGCAAAAGGTACAAACATAAGGAATCAGCACTCACTTCTCACATGTAAATGGTGTATAATACAAAGGCAGAATGTCCATTCAGTATATCATCAGCATACTGTACATTGAAGGACCGTGTGCAAGATAAAGACTTGTCAAAGCATAACTTATGCAGAATCCAAGGAGTTTAAAAATCAATGAAAGTAGAACTACAAAAGTTTCTTTGGGCTATAACCCATACAACAGGGTATACATTTGCAACAAACAGTATAGAGCGGGGGTCAGCCACCTGTAGATCTTGATCTACTAGTAGATTGCAGACAGGTGACCGGTAAATCGTGGTCTGGGCCTGCTGACCTACCATCCCAGAGTATAAAACAGCGTGCAAGGCAGATGGACTGCTTGTAAAGTTGGAGCTGTAGTAGGGAGCAAGAGCACATAAACTGGTGCCTCCTCTGTAGTATGGGCTACTGTCCCATGTGGAGTGATACCAACTGCACTCCACCTCTTATCCTGGCTAGCGGTCTCCAGTGTGGTGCCAGCAGCAGGAAAGAAGAGATCTTCAGGTCAGTGTGAAGCAATACACTGGGCATAATAGTATAGAAATGCTTTCACACTGAACCATGACTCAACGGCGGGGATTTACCACCTCCCAACTTTACTTGTGAACGAGCCCTAAGGGTGCCACTGCTGGAATGCACCTATAGGCTCATTCACAAGTGCAGCAGGCACTGCTGCTCCTCTGAAAAGTGGTCCAAATGTATTTGACAGGTGGTGAGGAGGCCATATGTCACCTCCTTACCAACTGATTTAAACCCCTGATTGCTGTGCAATTCATGCGATAGCGACGTGATAGTACAGCATTTAGATGTTTAAATCAGGTGTGAGGAGGCGACACTGTGCCTGGTGATCTTTGACTTCTCCCATGTTGTTCAGGTAGATATCCACTTTTTAAGGTTGCCTACCCCTGGTATAGAGCAAGTGTGTCCTGGTCCTGAAATATACCTCAACCAGCAGGTGATTTAGTTTGCTCAGACTCCACCCATAGGATACAGATTGTATGGAATTTCTTAAGGCAAGCCCTGGCCTCGTATGTCAGTTTGCCTGAGAATGATACTCCGAGGCATACACTTTAAGACAATAGCATCTTTAATTATTTTTCAAAATCCATCCCTGCCTGGAACTTAGTCACCACGTAGTCATGAATAACTGAGATCAATGTAGTCATCGGCTTGAGAACAAAAATCATTTCTGGGAAAAAAACAGTCTTGCTAATTTCAACCCATATACACACTGACAAAGCATGAAAGTCCTAGTCCATACAACATTTTCACCTAATCACATTTAAAGATGACCAAGGTCTCTCACCATAATGGTTGCAGACATTATAATCAGTTTGCATACTACCACTGGCAGTCCAGGAAACAAAGCCAGCAGATTTCAGTCCAGAAGCAAAGGGGCTCAGAGGACAGAAGAAGCCAGCAGCCTTCCTTTCCAGCAGCAGGAAAGTAACACCACTGGCACAGGGGACAAAACCCAGGCAGTCTTCCCTCTTGCAACAGCAGCAGATCACAAAAGAAGGGTTCCTACAGTAGATACTACTGTACTGACCTTGATGGTATACAGTGCCACCTTGGTTCACAAGCTTAATTAGTTCCACAACTCTGGTCGCAAACTGAACTGGTCGCAAACTGAGGCTCATTTTCTCATAGGGTTCAATGTAAATCAGGTTAATCCGTGTTGAACTTTTTTTTTGTTTTTGAACCACAAAAATATGAAACAAAGTACAGTACACCTCACAGAGTGGCGCACCACATAGACTAAATGTCCTCTAATTAACTACTGATCCGGCGCTTAGGAGGAGAGGTCTGTTAGTTTTAACACCTTATAATAAAAGCAGCAACTTTTACTTTACAATATAATACATTCTCATCAAAACGTCACAAAAAACATCAAAGTCTAATTGGGATGAAGTCAATTAGACTTTGACGTTTTTTTGTGATGTTTTTATGAGAAAGTACAATACAGTCTGCACTTTCTTTTCAACAACATGCTTGCTCTGAACAATCTAGTCAACTTCATTACTGCTCAGCACTTTCTTCTTACCACCATGCTTGTTCTGAATTTTCTCTGGAGTCATAATGAATGTCCGGTACAGTACAGTAGGTGATAAAAATCATATGAAAAAAGTTTTACAGCAAGTAACAGTGTGCACAGGGATGTACACTACAGTACTGTACAGTATGTGCTAAAATGCACACCAAAAAGCTTCTCAATATGTAAGTGTCTTCACAGTACACTTTCAGTGTCTTTCTGTGTCTCACCTACAGGAAGTCGGGACCAGTGTCAGAGCAGGGAAGATGGCCGTAGCTTGTGTTCGTGAACTGAAGTGGAGTTCGCATACCGAAGCAAATTTTTTTGAACTCTTGTGTTGTTCGTGAACAGAAGCGTTCGTGAACCGAGGTATCACTGTATATAGTTATTGATACTAATATCTTGGGTCTGGCAGCTTGACACATTTCCCCTTCTTGTCTAGCATGATGATGCTAAGTTTATTTTTACTCTTACCAAGCCTTCTAATGGTGTCCATGAAAATGTGCCTACCATAGCTCCAGGTGTCTGGAAACACTATGGCACTAGGGACAATAAGAACCCCAGATTGCTAACCATTCTCAACAGCAGAAATCCTTCCAGATGTAGGGCAGCTCTCTGGTCTCTCTTCTGATTTTAGCAGCCGTGGTTGCAGACCTTGGCCATGGGAGGCCCAAGCATACCCTATAATTGGAATCAAAAGAAAGCTAAAAAAAGCTAACTGGGAGGGGATTGGGACTTTATATGACACACGAGTGTGAGAGCCATGCGTGCGGCATCTTTCGATGCTTTACGCTGATTGGGTACCCACGCTTAGGAGTTGGAGCACAGCCCCCCGTCGGGCTTCCTCTCACCTCCCCTTTGCCCCCGCGTGTGTGACGTTGGCGGGCCTATTGGCGGCTGGGCCCTTATCAGGCGTGCCTCTTGCGGCACCTGGCGTCTCCTGGATTATTCTCAATTATTTCAGCCATTACCATGCACTCAATCATGCTGTCTCCATTTTTTAGGTATGGTCACCCATATTAACACCTACACACATCATTAGTTTTTACCATATTCTCAACCCCCACCGTCCCCTTTTGCCTTTTTTTTTTTTTCTCCCCAACCACAGTTCCTCAGTCCCTCATCATGCACCTGCTCACAATTATCTTCCACTCAGTCTTATATCACTATCCATTTCCTCACTAGACACACATTCACCCTGGAGACGCCCGTGCCTGCATGTTGGCTTACCTGGGGGGGATCTTGCTGCCATGCATCCCGCCTCAGCTCCCATTTGTGGATGCCCCTTGTTGGCTTCCCCCCTCCCTGCCTGCGTGTGTACGGTCCTTGGATACAACAGGTTGGTTTTCTTGGGAATTTTTTATTATGGAGGATTATCTTTTCCTCCCGCATGGTGATCTTTCCCAATATATCTATATGAATTTTTATTTTATTTTTTTACCTTAGACAAGTGACGAGCCTGCTCCTGATGAGTGACATTCAGTCACGAAACGTACGTAGAGCCACCAGCTGCCGTCAAACGCTGTACCTAAAACAATTTTTTACAAGGTCTTTTTGGACCAACCCCCTGCGGGGTTACTTGGAGGTCATGGACAAACGCAGGTTTATCAATAATGGAACATTTTACATAACCATATCAATGTGATGGATGGGGCAATTTTTTGTATACCATCAAATGTATGCTTTGATATTAACCTTAGTTTTCTTTCGATTTTTTTCGATTGACCCTCCCCTAACCCTGAAATATACTGTATGCTCACACTCTCTTTCTATGATCTACCTATACCATTTTGTTAAATAAAATCTTTATCTTGTTATAAAAGTATCATATGTAGTATATCAGTTATAAGTTTATCCAGTCATGTCTGGGTTATATATTATACACATGTACCTATGTTTCTATGTTTCGTATGTAAACTACCATATGTTTTTTAACGGGGTAGGTAGTGTAACTATACCAATACATTTTACAAGGTAATAACTA
>BLSH010462490.1:1170137-1180363 GCA_018402905.1 Glandirana rugosa | reverse complement strand
ACAATAACCTGGCAGCTGTAGATTCAAGAACTATTTTCAAATATATGATTGCAGATTAAAACTAGATCTGACCTCATTAATTCTGTCACTTTAACACGTTTTGCACAATGTTATGATATACAGTTTCTCACAAAAGTGAGTACACCCCTCACATTTTTGTGAATATTTTATTCTATCTTTTCATGTGACAACACTGAAGAAATGATACTTTGCTACAATGTAAAGTAGTGACTGTACAGCTTATATAACAGTGTAACTCAACACACAGCCATTAATGTCTAAACCGCTGGCAACAAAAGTGAGTACACCCCTAAGTGAAAATGTCCAAATTGGGCCCAAAGTGTTAATATTTTGTGTGGCCACCATTATTTTCCAGCACTGCCTTAACCCTCTTGGGCATGGAGTTCATCAGAGCTTCACAGGTTGCCACTGAGGTCCTCTTCCACTCCTCCATGAGCTGGTGGATGTTAGAGACCTTGCTCTCCTCCGCCTTCCATTTGAGTATGCTCAATAGGATTTAAGTCTGG
Source organism: Glandirana rugosa (assembly GCA_018402905.1). Lineage (NCBI taxonomy): Eukaryota > Metazoa > Chordata > Amphibia > Anura > Ranidae > Glandirana > Glandirana rugosa. The sequence goes on along the minus strand of BLSH010462490.1, from coordinate 1,179,836 downwards.
AGACATGCTTGGCCAGTTCATCACCTTTCCCCTTAGCTTCTTTAGCAAGGTAGTGGTCGTCTTGGAGGTGTTTTTGGGGTCGTTATAATGTTGGAATACTGCCCTGTGGCCCAGTCTCCAAAGGGAGGGGATAATGCTCTGCTTCAGTATGTCACAGTACATGTTTTCTTGGTGCTCCTCACCTCGTTGCCACCACACATGCTTGACACCATCTGAACCAAATACATTTATCTTGGTTTTATGAGACCACAGGACATAGTTCCATTAATCCATGTCCTTAGTCTGCTTGTCTTCAGCAAACTGTTTGAGGGCTTTCTTGTGCATCACCTTTAGAAGAGGATTCCTTCTGGGATGACAGCCATGCAGACCAATTTGATGCAGTGTGTGGCGTATGGTATGAGCACTGACAGGCTGACCCCCCACCCCTTCAACCTCTGCAGCAATGTGCACTCAACTTCTTTGGTTGACCATGGCGAGGCCTGTTTTGAGTGGAACCTGTCCTGTTAAACTGCTGTATGGTCTTGGCCATCGTGCTGCAGCTCAGTTTCAGGGTCTTGGTAATCTTCTTATAGCCTAGGCCATCTTTATGTAGAGCAACCATTTTTTTTTTCATATCCTCAGAGAGTTCTTTGCTATGAGGTGCCATGTTGTACTTCCAGTGACCAGTATGAGAGTGAGAGTGATAACACCAAATTTAACACACCTGCTTCCCATTCATACCTGCGACCTTCTAACACTAACGAGTCACATGACACTGGGGAGGGAAAATGGCTAATTGGGCCCAATTTGGACATTTTTACTTAGGGGTGTACTCACTTTTGTTGCCAGCGGTTTAGACATTAATGGCTGTGTGTTGAGTTATTTTGAGGGGACAGCAAATTTACACTGTTATTCAAGCTGTACACTCACCAATTTACATTGTAGCAAAGTGTAATTTCTTCAGTGTTGTCACATGAAAAGATATCATAAAATATTTATAAAAATGTGAGGGGTGTACTCACTTTTGTGAGATACTGTACAAGCTCCATGAGTGAAACATAAAATTATTTTAGTTTACTATTTTCTTAAACATATTTTGAAACAAAATGATATAATAAAAAAAGAGAACATAATATAAAGTGTAGTGGTACATCCATAGAAAAGATGGACATTGCTGATAATTTGAGTTCAGGGCCGGTGCTACCACTAGGCAAACTAGGCAGCCGGGTGCCTGGCCACTGGTTTCCCAACCCACCGGTCTCCATTACGTCAGTGTATTGGTCAGGTAGGTCAGTGTAATGGCCAGGTAGGTCAGTGTAGGGGCCAGGTAGGTCAGTGTAATGGTCAGGTAGGTTAGCGTAGGAGTCAGGTAGGTTAGTGTAGGGGTCAGGTAGGTTAGTGTAGGGGTCAGGTGGTCAATGTCATGGTCAGATAGGTCACATGGGCAGGGCAAAAGGGGTGGAGTCCAGAGCGGGGCACAGCAAAATGAGGTTTTGCCTAGGGTGTCAAAAATCCTTGCACCAGCCCTGTTTGAGTTGACATAAAATTATACTTAACTCGGTCAGCAGCTCACCCAATCCAATCTGATTTGGTTCTGCCTATCCACTCATTTAAATCAAAAGGTAAAATAAATACACTGGCACCTGAATAGAAGCCAGCCCAGTATATATGCATATAGCAAGATATCCACAAGCATGCTGAGTGTCTGTTATGCTGATAACCCCAGCACAGGCAGAGCTTCAAGAAGTGATCCCTCTCCATCACATCAGTCTGTTGTTTTCATTTAGGTCAAAATACAAACAGAAATTCCCAGCGCTGCCCTAGCTTGTCTAATAAAGGGTCCAAAAGATGGTGAATGAAATATCCAGAATTGTGGAACTGAAAATAGTTAAGCACCTTATATGCACCTATATATGAAACAGTACCTCGTTTATACTCTGTCTGGATGAGAATGAGAGACAAAAAATCAATGAGAAATGTCTGTAGCGGTTTGAAAATTCTTGGCGTGAAGTGCAGAGTGTGCAGCGTGGGACAGCGTGCGTGTGGGAGCTGCGGACCCGACCCGACCACCCCCCCAGAGATCGGAAGGCGGCGGCTGGGAGTAGGCTGGGAGAAGGACAAGCGCAGGCAGAGGGCACTTTCGACCCCCCCCCCGGGACCAAAGGAGGAGGCGGGCGGCTCGGAGTAGTGAGAGGCAGAGGGCATTCAACCCTCCCCACCCGTGACCGAAGGAGGAGGTGGGGGACCAGTGAAAGACTGACAAGGAGAGGCAGTGGTGAGTGCAGAGCGCACTGTGTGACGGAGCCAGGAGGGGGCTAAAGGCAGAGACTGATGAGCTGCAGTGTCAGATTACAGAAGCTAAGCAAGGAGACACAACTGCTAATAAAAGACTGACTGTGCGACCTGAGTGTTTGGAGTACTTGAGTATTTGAGAGTACCTGAGTATTTGAGAGTACCTGAGTATTGGGAATATTGGGGGTACCTGAGTGTTGGGAGTACCTGAGTATTGTGGGTACCCGAGTGTCTGGAGTACCTGAGTATTGGGTGTACCTGAGTGTCGGGAGTACCTGAGTGTTGGAAGTACCTGAGTATTTGAGAGTACCTGAGTATTGGGAATATTGGGGGTACCTGAGTGTTGGGAGTACCTGAGTATTGGGGGTACCTGAGTGTCAGGAGTACCTGAGTATTTGAGAGTACCTGGGTGTTGGAAGTACCTGAGTATTTGAGAGTACATGAGTATTGGGAATATTGGGGGTACCTGAGTGTTGTGCATGTTGGCACCAATGACAAAGTTAGAGGTAGGTGGAGTGTCCTAAAAAAAAAATTTCAGGGACCTAGGAGCAAAATTGAGGCTTAGGACCTCCAAGGTAGTATTCTCAGAAATACTACCAGTACCTCGAGCCACACCAGAGAGGCAGAGGGAGATTAGGGAAGTTAATAAGTGGCTGAGGAGCTGGTGTAGAAAGGAGGGTTTCGGGTTCCTGGAGAACTGGGCCGGTTTCTCAATCGGCTACAAGCTCTATAGAAAGGATGGGCTGCACCTAAATGGGGAAGGTGCAGACCGTCTGGGAATGAGGATGGCCGAAAAGTTAGAGGGGCTTTTAAACTAGGCAACGGGGGGAGGGTCCAGACTTACTAATAGCCAGAGGGGAACAGAGTCCAGCGGGTAGTAATGGGGGTAGGAGTGATAGGCCGGACAAGGAGGCTAAACCCGAAGCAAGTAGTGTAACAAGTCCAATACACAGACAAGGAATGCCCAGCAAGGAAACAGTAGGCGTCCAGACAAAACTACGTGGCTTGTTCACAAATGCCAGGAGTCTGGCAGACAAGATGGGAGAACTAGAGCTGCTACTGTATGAGGAGGAATTCGATTTTGTGGGAATTTCAGAGACTTGGTTCAACAGCTCTCATGATTGGCTGGCTACCATTCAGGGGTATTCCCTATATCACAGGGATAGGGAGGGCAAAAAGGAGGAAGGGTATGCCTGTATATAAAAAATGACATAAAAATTAATGTGAGAGATGACATTACTAGTGGTTCTGGGGAGGAAGTTAAAGGCTTATGGGTAGAGCTACAAAGGGAAGATACCAGGGGGAAAGTATTACTGGGAATATGCTATAGACCCCCTAATCAGAGGGAGGAGGGGGAGGCAGATCTCCTATCACAATTTGGAATAGCGGCTAGGATGGGAAGTGTTATTATAATGGGAGATTTTAATTATCCAGATATTGACTGGGAGGAAGGTACTGCACGTTCAGCTAAGGCTCTCCATTTCCTAAATGTCCTGCAGGATAATTTCATGGGTCAGATGGTAAATGTACCAACAAGAGAAAAAGCATTATTGGACCTTCTGATTACTAACAACACAGACCTGATCACAGACGTGGAAGTAAGGGGCAATCTAGGAAATAGCGATCACAGGACAATTAGTTTTAGCATAAATTACACAAATAGGAAATGCAAGGGGAATACAAAGACACTGAATTTTAAAGGAGCCAACTTCCAGAAACTACGCTCCTTGCTGGAAGTTGTTAACTGGGATAAAATTCTAGGAACAATGCGGAGGAAAAATGGGAGTGTTTCAAGAACACACTAAACAAAGGTGTTAGCCAGTGTATGCCAACAGGAAATAAAATTAAAAGAGCTAATCAAAGACCATGATGGCTTAACTCCGACATAAAGGCACACATAAAAGCAAAAAAGAAGGCCTTCAAAAAATACAAGGAGGAGGGGTCTCAGTCAGATTTTCAGTACTACAAAACCCGCAATAAGGAATGCAAAAGGGCAATCAGAGCAGCTAAGATTGAACATGAAAGACACATAGCTGAGGAAAGTAAAAAGAATCCCAAAAAATTCTTTAAGTATATAAATAGTAAGAGAGGGGGGTCAGATCATATTGGCCCAATAAAGAGTGATGAAGGTATTTTGGTTACAGAGGATGGAGAAATGGCAAAGGTGTTAAACTCATTTTTCTCCTCAGTATTCACAAAGGAAATGGGGACATCAATTATTCAGAACTACAATGCCGGTCCTCATGACACATCACAGGAAGCACCCTTGTGGCTGACTGAGGGTGAAATCAGGAATAGGCTTGAAAAACTGAACACCAATAAGTCCCCCCCAGATGGCTTACACCCAAGGGTCCTTAAGGAACTCAGCCAAGTTATTGCCAGACCCTTGTACCTAATCTTTAAGAGCAGTTTTCTGACTGGTATGATACCAACTGACTGGAGGAAAGCCAATGTGGTACCAATATATAAAAAAGGACCAAGATATATCCCTGGGAACTACAGACCAGTTAGCTTAACAATAATAATTTGCAAGCTCTTGGAGGGAATAATAAGGGATTATATACATCATTATTGTAACGAGAACGATATTATTAGCGGTAATCAACATGGTTTCATGAAGAATCGTTCTTGCCAAACCAATCTATTAACCTTCTATGAGGAGGTGAGCTGCCACCTAGATAAAGGAAGGCCTGTAGACGTGGTGTATCTGGACTTTGCAAAAGCATACAGTTCCCCATAAACGTTTACTGTACAAACTAAGGTCCCTCAACATGGATCAAAGGGTGAGCACCTGGATTGAAAACTGGCTGCAGGGGAGAGTCCAGAGGGTGGTGATAAATGGGAAATACTCAGAATGGTCTGGTGTAGAAAGTGGGGTTCCCCAGGGTTCTGTCCTGGGACCAATCCTTTTCAATTTATTCATAAATGATTTGGAGGATGGGGTGAAGAGCTCAATCTCAATATTTGCGGATGATACCAAGATAAGCAGGGCAATAGACTCTCCACAGGATGTGGAAACCTTGCAAGAAGATCTGAATAAATTAATGGGGTGGGCAGACAAATGGCAAATGAGATTAAACGTAGAAAAATGTAAGATAATGCATTAGGGTACCAAGAACATGAACGCAAACTACTCACTAGGGGGAGAGCCCCTGGGGGAAACTAGGATGGAAAAAGACCTAGGGGTCCTAGTAGTGAACAGGCTCAGCAGTGGCATGCAATGCCAAGCTGCTGCAAGCAAAGCTAACAAAGTGTTGGCATGCATCAAGAAAGGGATTAACTTCAGGGATAAATCAATAATTCTCCCACTATACAAGTCTCTGGTAAGGCCGCACCTGGAGTATGCTGTCCAGTTCTGGACAACAGTCCTCAGGAAGGGTGTCTATTGGAAAGGGTTCAGAGAAGGGCCACAAAGTTAATTAAGGGATTGGAAGAACTTAGTTATGGGGAAAGATTACAAGCACTGAACTTATTCTCTCTGGAGAAGAGACACCTGAGAGGGGATATGATTTAAATGTACAAATACTGTACAGGTGACCTCACTATAGGGACAAAACAATTCAGCGCAAGGGAGTACACAAAGACACGCGGCCATTCACTAAGAATAGAGGAAAGGCAGTTTAACCTTAAAATGCGTAAAGGTTTTTTTACTGTAAGAGCAAAGAGAATGTGGAATTCTCTTCCACAAGCAGTGGTATCTGCTGAAAGTATAGATAAATTCAAAAAACTACTAGATGCACACCTAAGGGACCACAGAATTGAGGGATATACAATGTAATACTGACATAAAAGCACACACATAGGTTGGACTTTATGGACTTGAGTCTTTTTTCAACCTCACTGACTATGTAACTATATACTACTGCCTTCCAGCAACCAGAAGCATTGTATGGGAAGCTGTTCCACTTAGCAACTGTAGTAACACCACAGCTAAATTAATGAGTTCCTGCTGGAGGTTCAACTATTTAGTTTGCCCATTTACCAAAACCAAACAGCCAAAGTTCAGATTAAATCTTACATCAGCCCAAAACCTAACCTTACCCCCAATGAGAATAAATAATTAAGGTAAAAAAAAACTGGACACTTGACAAACATTAGTAATGTCCTTAGCAGTTTTGCCAGATGCTGAAAGGCATGCATGGATTCAGGTCCTAAACTAATGTTAAAAAGCAGTTTTTAGGGCTTTCGCTACATATCATTTGCTAAAAACTCTTTTGGTGATCATTTGCTAAACACTATTTGGAAGTGAGAAGACAGCCGATGGGAAACTCAATAATATGGTCATCATGCATACATTACATGCTGGGTCAGAAGAGATGGTAGCAGCAGTAACATTTGGCAGCCAGAAATCAATTTAAGAACATGCTTCATCAATCTATGACAGCCTAATTTTGGCCGTACATAGCCCTGTAGCTGTACTTCCTGTAATAATTACATAATTTAAATGACTATGAGAATGCTAGATGTTATACATAAATTCATCAGTACCTCAGTCTGATATTTTTGATTTAAATCAGATTTTTTTTATTTAAATCAACTTTTTTGATTTAAATCAAATTTAGTTTAATAAAATGCTTTTGGAGTAAAAATCTAACTAAAGATAGTTTTTTATTCAATATAAATTAATCATTTAGTTCATTCAGCATGAAATTGAGCTTAGTTATGTAGCATGAAGCTGTGTATTCTGCAATATTTACATTTTTGGTAAACTCATTCAAAGAATACAAGCACTGCAAGCTGAGATAGCATGTGCTGCATTGATGCATGCACACAATTTCACAGTAACCATGAGATAAAACAAAGTTCAGGAATATTCCTTTATCCCATTGTTTTGCAAATCTATGTACACTACAAACTGTATAATTGAGTTGGTTCTGATATCGCCGTTTTACTAACCTGACAGCTTATTATTCTAAATAGGAAACCTTTATTTTGTTTGCAAGTATTAAAGATTCTAACTACCAGCAAGAATGAGTCCTTACATTTAAAGAGCGCCTGTCATTTCAGATCCATCATGGCAGCGCCTGTTAGCGCGCATCCACTCACCTGCTGCCGCCACGCCCCTCACCTTATTGTGTCTCTTGGACTGTCGGTGAGTCAACACTGAGTCAGAGGAGGAATCGCTGTGGGACAGAAATGACAGTTGCTCTTTAAAAATTATGATTTAAATCGAGTTGATTTAAATCAAGCCTGTTTACCAGTGATTTAAATCATAATTTCAATTGTGATTTAAACCGACTTGAATTAAATCAAATCCACCCTGGTCTAGTCAGATAAAATGATTCTGGCAGGTCCAACTGGCACAAGATTCAACCATTTAAACAGTTTTCTTTTTGTTTTTTTACTGATATACACTGAGCAAAATTATAAACAAAACACTTTTGTCTTTGCCCCTATTTTTCATGAGCTGAACTCAAAGATCTACAACTTTTTCTATGTACAGAAATGGCCTATTTCTCTCAAATATTGTTCACAAATCTGTCTAAATCTGTGTTGGTGAGCACTTCTCTTTGCCAAGATAATCGATCCACCTCACAGGTGTGGCATATCAAGATGCTGATTAGACAGCATGATTATTGCACAGGTGTGCCTTAGGCTGGCCACAATAAAAGGCCACTCTAAAATGTGCAGTTTTACTGTATTGGGGGGTTCGGGGGGGTCCGAAAACCAGTCAGTATCTTGTGTGACCACCATTTGCCTCACGCAGTGCAGCACATCTCCTTCGCATAGAGTTGATCAGGTTGTTGATTGTGACCTATGGAATGTTGGTCTATTCCTCTTCAATGGCTGTGTGAAGTTGCTGGATATTGGCAGGAACTGGAACACTCTGTCGTATACGCCGATCCAGAGCATCCCAAACATGCTCAATGGGTGACATGTCCGGTGAGTATGCTGGCCATGCAAGAACTGGGATGTTTTCAGCTTCAAGGAATTGTGTACAGATCCTTGCAACATGGGGCCATGCATTATCATGCTGCAACATGAGGTGATGGTTGTGGCTGAATGGCACAACAATGGGCCTCAGGATCTCGTCACGGTATCTCTATGCATTCAAAATTACATCAATAAAATGCACCTGTGTTCGTTGTCCATAGCATACACCTGCCCATGCCATAACCCCCCTGCCACCAAGGGCCACTCGATCCACAATGTTGACATCAGCAAACTGCTCACCCACATGATGCCATACACGCTGTCTGCCATCTGCCCTGTACAGTGAAAACCGGGATTAATCCGTGAAGAGAACACCTCTCCAAAGTGCCAGATGCCACTGAATGTGAGCAATTTCCCACTCAAGTCGGTTACGATGACGAACTGCAGTCAGGTCGAGACCCCAATGAGGACAATGAGCATGTAGAAGAGCTTCCCTGAAACGGTTTCTGACAGTTTGTGCAGAAATTCTTTGGTTATGCAAACCGATTGTTGCAGCAGCTGTCCGGGTGGCTGGTCTCAGACGATCATGGAGGTGAAGGTGCTGGATGTGGAAGTCCTGCACTGCCATGGTTACACGTGGTCTGCGGTTGTGAGGCCGGTTGGATGTACTGCCAAATGCTCTGAAACGCCTTTGGAAACGGCTTATGGTAGAGAAATGAACATTCAATTCTTGCAGTCAGCGTGCTAATTGCACGCTCCCTTAAAACTTGCGATATCTGTGGCATTGTGCTGTGTGATAAAACTGCACATTTTAGAGTGGCCTTTTATTCTGGCCAGCCTGTGCAGTAATCATGCCGTCTAATTAGCATCTTGATATGCCACACCTGTGAGGTGGATGGATTATCTCGGCAAAGGAGAAGTGCTCACTAACACAGATTTAGACAGATTTGTATACAATATTTGAGAGAAAACGGCCTTTTGTGTACATAGAAAAAGTTGTAGATTTTTGAGCTCAGCTCATGATAAACAGGGGCAAACACAAAAGTGTTGCATTTATAATTCTGCTCATTGTAAATACTTCTGAAAATGATCATATGTATGGTCAGCCTAAGGCCTTATACACTACAAACACTAGGTTGGAAACATTGCATTGTGCCAAATGGCTCAGTGTGGGTAAACAGGTAAGCACTTTCGCACATCAAGCTGAACCTGCAAATCCAAAGGGCCATGTGCCTTAAAGTGTATATACCCTAATGTGTATTTAGGTAGAATATGATCGAACTACACGCTTTCACGAATGGACAAATGGGTGTGACTCGGTAAACCGTGTTACGTTACAAAGGTTGGATCACAAACATCACATATTCCGGAATCCGACTGGTATGTATACTAGTAAAAGTCTTCATAAATGTTACTCGTCTTAATATTTACGTTGTGAAAACACAAACGGGGACAAATAGTACTCGACTCGAGTTTTTAGATGTTGAAAAAGATACATGTGTTTTCCGGCAAAAGAGAGTTTATAACATATGTTTAGACAGATTTAGACACAAT
>BLSH010462490.1:1138874-1170127 GCA_018402905.1 Glandirana rugosa | reverse complement strand
GCAATAGACATTGCAAGGTCCCATAAAGTACGCAATTTAAAAATATGGATGAATCAGATGAAGTGCACAAAGTAGACAAAGCACTCACACACAACTAAATACAGACCAAACAGTTGCTCTTAAAAACACAAGTAATAGATGTGGAGAATTATACATATGACAAAACTAACATGCAAAAGGTCAGATGTGTTACAGATGGGTCAGATATGTGCAAAAAACATATTATGATGTCACTCCAAAGATGCAAAGGCTATTGGCACAGCATTATGTGTAAATGTAATGCAAAGGAAGACAGTGTTTTGAAGGAATGTGGATGAAATGTATGTGATCTAAAGGGTTAACCTGTTAAATGATTGATCTCTTTGTTTGGCATCAATATTAAATTTAGTGTAGAAAAATGTATATTACCAGTGAGCAAAGTCAAATATTTTGGCCAAATTTTATCATCAGATAAAAATGCAGCAATCCCCAGATGAGTACCAATTAGAGCTTGAAACAATTATAGGAATGGCAGTTACCCTGGAAAAATTCCGTCCAACTTGATTTGTTTTTTTTCATGATGATGTTTCATGACTTAATGACACTCTACATTTCACAGAGAATGAAAGTTCACAAAGCTGATGATCCTCAGAGTTAGTAAGGAAAAAGTCCCAGCGAATGGCTTCCAAAGGCAAAGCACTTATGTTTTATAAAAGTGTCTGTAATTCACTGGATAATCTAATATAATCTAAGGTTGGTTGCTATCAAATCCATGAGAGATAAATGTTTTAAAACAAATACACCAATTCAAACAAAGGCCAAGACAAAAATAAAGGCTGGGATTAAATTTTCAATGTAAGGAAAAGGTTCTGAAATGTCCACTTTGTCTATATCATCATACTTCTAACTCAAAAAACTATGATTTCATAGCAATTCAATCATAACTATACTAAAGAGATGCATATCATCTTTTTGTGTTAGACTGTACAATTATATACTCGCTGCAGACTATTACAGTGGATTTATTCAGGCGAAACTTTAAAGTATGACTGATGTTAGGTGATAGACATCCAAATACTTACATGTTGTTAATAAGCAGTATACGACCCTTACAAAATGTTCTCACTAACCTTTGTTGCTGCCAGCACTGGGGAGACAATTATTTTCAAAGTTCACAGAATAACAACCAGCAGTGACTTGGCAGCCTTTAAAGCTTGAGAATCATTTATCAGGGATGGGATGCATTTTGAACCATGTAAGGGCAGGCTGGTTATACGATTTATCAATCAACTTGTGTACAACCAGCCTGTTGAGTGTATTGCTGAGTGAGGTGCTGATGGGTGTATTCTGATGGCAGGGAAATCTCCCCACTGTCAGAATACAATAGCTCAGCAGGAGGGATTCCCCCTTTACCACTGAGTGTGTGGATGGGGAAACTAAAGCCTGGTCACATGTTCACCCCGAAATTAAAAACAATGTTTCCCTAGACATAGAATTTCAATTAATTTGTATCAAGGAGAGTGCAAAATCTGGTGCATCTCTTCATAAAAATCAGCTTCCATGTTTTTTGTCAACGCTTAATTGAACATGGTGAAGTTAGAAGCTGATTGGCTACCATGCACAGCTGCACCAGATTTTGCACTCTCCAGTTTTAGAAAATCAATTCCTAATGCCTCATGCACAAAATCAGATTATCAGACAAATAATTTTTGTTGCATGCTAGTCTCGTATCGAAAGTGAAGAGGCTACTCAACTTACGAAAATTCTGGTACGACAGAATACAACTTCAGAAGTGATGCAATGTGTTGTAATGTTGGGTTGTAATGTATTCTTTTGTTTCCAAGCATATGTAGTCTTGCGCTTACAAATTTTTTCAGACAAAAATTGGACTAATTAAACATAAATCGGACCTTGTGTTTACGTACGATAAAAATTTTAAAGCATGCGCCTTCAGGTTTTGTCGTCTGAAAAGTCAGAATCGGCAGTTGAAAGCACTATACTAACGATCAGATAATCATTTGTCGTATGAAATACTACTACTGATTTTCTTATTGGAATGGGTATTTAGAGCCCTTGATACAAATTAATTGAAATTCCATGTCTAGGAAACATTGCTTTTAATTTGCACATGCAGCTCCAAATATTCCGTCTGACAGATTTAGATGTCAAACCATCAAATATTTGATTTCAAAAGCAAGGAGGGTGATATCCATACACTGTAATGTTCAAGTACATGAATAGTATATCCCTAGTTTAGCTGCTCATGAGCCAATTATTTTCTTTCTATGTCACTCAACCAGATGTAAGCACATCGGTCATTACACATTACAAAAACAGGCTCCAAAAAGCAAGCTAAATATTATAACTGGGCTACAAGGCTGATCATTTCTTTACAGGAGGATGGCCAGGCCATGATGCAGAAGCCTGAAGGAACATACTGTAGCTGCAAATGCATTTCAATTCTAGATTACTCGCTTTCAAATCTTACCTTTTGCAAGAGATGAAGATGATGGAGTGAACAAAAGATAGATCAAAAACACAATAAGATGGAGAAGATGAAAAATGATGAAAAAGAAAAGATATAACTCCACATAGGGCAAAGTGTGATAGGTTAATGTGTGTAATAAACAGTAAAAAATAACAGGAATTGCTAATTAAGAATAAATGCAAAAATATCCAAAGTTCACTGAAACACAATATACATAATAATAATCTCTATTTGCTTGACACCCTCAGCCTAAAAAAAATCCCACTTTGTAGTTAAAATTATGACAACGTTGTCGACACCCCTAGGAAGTTCCCATGAAGCCCAAAATATCCAGGAAACACTAAAGAACATGGTCAGAAATGCAATGCAGTGAAAATTAAATGCAAATATGATCATAGGGCATCAAGCCTCAAAGGTGAAGACATTGGTACTTTGCGTTTGCTATTATCACATGCCTATATTGATACAGAGTGTCCTGGCAATCTAGCATTGAGTTGCTGGCAAGCAAGAGTGGGAATCATTTGAACTCTGTTGTCTTTTCTTCTCTTTTGCTGGGTGAAATCATATATCTCCTTTGTTGCTGTCATCTATGCTGGCCTATCTACTTGTGTATGCTCATCATTTCCTAACAAGTGACAGCAGTGAAGCTGTGTAGTGTTGCAGTCTGTCAAAGTTTGTTTACACACTGATCTGATACAAAGATATTCATCTGTCAGCTGCCTGTATGCCTGTGTGCCCAGTACTGTGTTTTATATTGATCTGGTGTTTTTTTGTTTTTATTCACAGCATATTGGCATTGTCACATATATGGACGTTCATGTATCTGCCATGTATCTACCATTATTTTTGCTTTAGCACCAGTGTTCATTTGGCAACAAGTCATCTTCCATTTGATTTTGATTTTGTTGCATTTTTGACCATGCATTTTAGTGTTTACAGATATTTTGGGCATGATGGGAACTTCCTAGGGGTGGTGACAACATTGTCATAATTTTAACTACATAGTGAGAATTTTTAGGCTGAGGGTATCATGTACATAGCGATTATTATTATGTGTTATGTGTTTCAATAAATGTTAGATATTTTTGCATTTATCCCTTATTACCGGTTCTCGTTATTTTTTTTTACCACGATGAGGACTACAACATAAATTGAGGTGAGGGAAACACAAAATCTACAACTAGGTCCCTTTAAACACCAAAGACAAAATGTTTTTTTACAAAGACCAATGCAGTAGTGCCAGAACACAGGGACATAGCATATTATGTATAGGTATAAGGCCTCATGTACACTACAGCTCCTAAACTTGAGTTTGGGAGCTTTTGGCATTTTTTTGTTCCTAAACTCAATTCCATAAAAGCCTATGTGGTTAGGGGAGGTTCAACCTCCCTCAATCTCCCTCCCTGAACGCGGAAGAATAGCGTTCAGGATAGGAATGTTTTGACTGCCGACAGCTGGATTTTTTGTAGCTTGCAAGATAGCTTCCAGCCATCCTGTGGAGTCCAGTGTAGTAGCTGATTTCTCCATCCAGATGTACTGCACAAGCATACATTTTCAAATCAGTTGGTAATATTTCAACAGCAAAATGTGTGCCTAACAGTATTAGTGCCACAGAATGCTCAGTTCTATAAAGCATTAAACATTTACATTCATAATAACGTGTAAAAATTAGATTTTTTGCGTGGTGTGCAACTAAAGGTTTCTGTAAACCATGCCCATTAATATACTAAACATATACACATATACATCTTCTGCTAAATAGCATTTTTGTATGTCTGTAAAGGTGAGAAATATGTTATTGCAGAATAGGTATTCCAGACATATGATTCTTGTTGGCTTTTTTTTTTCAACTTGTGCTGACTCAAGGGGCTTGATGTCTTTGCACTAGATCCTGGCCCTGGTCTTACCCACCTAGAATTTAGGGTGTTATTTCCCAACTTGGAGTGTTCCAATGTTAGCCATTGCATTCTCTATGCTAAAAACATATATGCAGAGATCTTGCTGAGTCCCTAAGAAATATAAGAAACTGTTATTTACCTCTTCAGCACCTACAAATAACTAAATAATTTGTTTTCAATTACATTTTTATGTGTATAATATATGTATTTAATGTTATTTATACATACGGCCTCCTTTTCTTTTTGTTTCATTTAGGAGTTTTTTTTACAGTGACACATATCTAACATTGAAGTCTAAAGGACCATATGCTTTGCTTTTATAAATTAATAATTTGAGAGCAGCAGAATAAAACATTTCCTATAATAAAATACACAATAGATTCTTTTCCCATCTTCAATTATTTAGCACACAGGATCTCCAGGTTTGGAAATGACCTCTTTTTAAAATAATGGTATTCATTTTCAATATAATAACAATTTTAAAATGAAGAGTAGAAGAAAATGTTAGGTTGAAATAATGTGTAGGACTGATTGTGCACTGTAATGCTCTGTAAAATAATGGGTATAGTCAAGCATAATGATAGTTAAACATTCATTGGTGGAGAGTTATTTAACATAGTATAAAATGCTTTAACTAAACTTTGGAAAGGCCAATGAAGTTAGCATGTCAAATGAAACAAATAATTGCAATATATATATATATATATATATATATATATATATATATATTTAATAGTGTGTTGTCAATGAAGATAAAATAAAAGAGGCCCAACTTTTATGCTGCTGTAGAAAAGCAGATTGATCTTGGAGGTACGTTTTGCATAAGGCAGCTTACAAAACATTATTTTATATTTACAGATTCCTATTTTAAAAAATGCAAAACACAAAAGAACCTGCACCAATGAAGCATGAAAAAAGAGTGACATACTACACGAACACACAACCAAAATTACCCTCTAAAAGGAAGAAAATCTGCCTATTATGTAAAATTAAAATAGTCACTCTTTATTTAAAAATTACATTTGTTTTAAAGAGTACATCTTTTTTTTTTCTTTTCCAGAAAGAACCTTTATTGAAATTTGCAAGCATATAGGTTCTACAAATTCTCAAAACATAGCATCCAGTACATCAAATCATAGAAAAGTAGACAAGTACAGATACAAGGTTCAGCACTATATAGCCTGACACAAATCCGAGCCCTTCAGTTTTATATCCGAGGGCCCCACTAGTGGGCCGAAAGTGCAGGTATAAGAATGGTCCCACAGCCTGTTAACAGCTGCCTATTATACCTTGACTTTGAATATAAACACAATATTGCAAATGTCAACCTACCCCAATATTCTATTCATGACTAGGGCAACTGGAGCCAAACCAGGAATGTCAAGCCAGCCTCCCCAAACCCTATAAAATTTGGCAAAGCATCCTTGTGTTGTTAGATAACCCACTCATATCGTCAAGTGGTACCCAAAAGAGCACCTTTGCACTGCACACAAACATGATTATACTTTTAAAAATGAGCCCCATCAGCCATTAGTCAAAACAGAATTACCAGAATTAACCAGCTATCAAGGAACCTAAAGTGTTACTAAGCTAACGTTATCTGTCCCCTTTATATAGGCAGGGCATAACAACAGGCACAAATGTAATTAATTATACATTACTTTAAAAATAAAGTTGCTTCAATTTTTTTCACTTTTCTGCTTTGGTCACCAATTGCTGTTTCTATTTTCTTAGTAACATGACCTGGGAGAGGGCAGAACTAAGTGGTGGGGCATCACATGTCCTGTGATGTTGCTGTAGCTATCACACTCACACTACTTCCCCATCCATACCATTTAGAGCAGAATGCACTGTCAGTCAATCACCTGATCCCCCTTGGGAGCAGAGCACATACCAGACTGATACAGCACTGCACCCTTACCTGCATGGAAAGCAGGGTAAGTAAAAACTAAAGCGACCTCACGTGGCCTGTGATGCATTGTGGATTCAGCGCTACCCCCAACCTAGTCTGTGCTGCAGGGATGAGAACCGTGATCAAGTGACCTAGAATAAGCATTATATAGTAATACACGGCTTACTTACTCAGCTAAATGGGGAGAATGTGCATTGTGATGACAACACTGCAGAGGCTTTATGAGCCTGCAGATTGTTGGCACTAGGAAGAAGAAAGACCTAGGAATGTCATAATCAGCAGGTTATTACATTACAGGAAATACGTATATTTAAAAAAAAAAATAGAATTAATAAATGGGTTAGAATGGGGAGTAGAATGGAGGGAGGTGGGTCACAGTTGTATATATTATAAACACAGACCACATAATTATATATATAACCAAATGGAAAGTGGTAAGATATACTGCAAGGCTATAGTAAAGACCCTAAATAAATAGTTGCATACAATAAATAGGTTGCGGCGTGCATATGACTGTGGGCCAAAGTGCGAACATATATTGCAACAATTACTGCATAAAATGTGTACTACATACCCTGGTCTACATATTGTTGTAACCTGTATGACCCAAAGAAAGAGTCTCCCCTGGCTAATTCTACAGATAAACTGTAATACAGCATGACTGAAAGGGCATTTTCACAGGAGTAAAATGTAATATCTGCCCAAACTTGTTATATAGATGCCAGTTTGTAATTTTGAATTTCTTCAATTGAACATAACTTTGAATGGTAACAAAATTAAACTTGTGCTGTAAATACAGTAGGTTCTAGGAATAATTAGCTCACTGCGGCTGAGCAATATCAAATATTATAATTCCAGATAGGATATGCTGAGAATATTCCTAATTAATATTCCCAGACTTTCAGATAAAACAGATGCATTATTATAATCTCTCAGACGAGCTGATTACTTGCTAGTGAAACAATAGGCAATCTTTTACCACCCAGTGTTAGTAAGTCAGAAAACCTGCATCCAACTGGCTTTTCCTTGACTTCCTGTTGAATTAACAGTGTGATCCAGTCTTTGGACAAATTAAAGACTTTTTGACTCATATTGATACAGAAACATTTAAAGTGATATGAGTCTTACTCATCAACTTTTCTACTGCACTCTGCCCTATACTTTACTTAGACTTTACATGCAACATAAATCATTTCACCAAACCTTTTTACTATGAAGGAAACATTGAAATGACTTTGAGGTCTCATAGAACCCCTGCTAAAAATGAATATATCTACAGCATATGGTATATTTGTATAATCGGCAAATTGTAGATTTTGATAAGAATTTGACACATTTAGTGTATTTGATGCCTGGGGCGATATTTTTTAAAATAAATTCTTTATTTTTTTTAAGCTTCCAACAATGAAGTTAAACAGGTAATGGCATAATATATATGTGCGGTGTTCGGTTGTACCGAAATGTATAAAATAAATAATAAAAATCCTCAATTCATAAACAATTTCTTGTGTACAGTGGTATATACTTTTATTAACACATCTTTCAAATAAGTGATCATAAAATAATAAAATTAATTTCATAAAGTGTCATAGTGCTTCAGTGCAAGTCTGTTCAGCTCTTCTGTTAAGGTGCCATAAAATTCCTGTGCCTTCACCAACACCACTGTGCTCTTTATGCTCTCACCTTAGAGATACTTGTATATAGCCACATCAAACTATTTTCCTCAAGGAGATTTAGGTATCCACACCAGGAAATCTAGGTATCCACTCTGGGTCACCTCCTTCTCTTAGCCCCGGCTGCTCTGCTCACATGTCACCATGGGACACTCCAAAAGCCATGTAGGGGTTAAATACATAGAGTGTCTCTCATAGTGTAGTAAGTAAAATCAAACTTGTTTATTAAAAGCTAATATTGCGCTTACATCAAAAACACTTTAAAATCGCTTTTCAGATATAAAAAAACACTGGTGTTAATCCTCCTCTCATGTCACTTCCGGTATTCAAGTACGTCAGGCCATACCCTATGCATTGCGTCACACCACGTGACTTCTTCAGGAGAACCTGATTGGACGTTTACTGTTCCTATTTATCTCACAGCTACAGGAAGTGATGCGGTCGCCATTTTGTCGGAGACCGCCATAGAGAAGAGTAGCACGATCTCTTACCTTATGGCGCAGGTCACATACTGCAGCTATTTTAAAAGATATGGAAGGGATCCTATTAAGCTACATTTTAGGGAGCGCTTCAAATGGTGATATCACGCCACATTGTTATATGTTTATATTGTAACTGCAGGAAGTGGCGCGGTCGCCATTTTGTTGAAGACCGTCATTAAGGGAATACCACGGTTACTTGTCTTAAGAAATAGATAACAAATTGAAAACAACTTAAGGAGTATACAGATATTGTTACTTGCCTGCATATTAATAACCACTTCTAATGGTAATATCACAGCCCATTGTTTTATATTAAAATATAACATTTTAATGGTAGAAGTCCTGTATCAGTTCTGGTTCGGCCATTTTCTTGAAGTCCATGTATACCTCTAATATACTAGAGCATACATATCTGTAATTCAGCAGCTATTGATATTGAGGCTACCAAACATCAAAAGTAATGTTAAGAGTATATCATTAGTGCTGGGTGGGACCTTAGGCTACAAATAAACTGTATACTTTTATGTAGGTGTGATGATGTATATCCTGTCGCATGTCCCCATACCCAAATGGGGACTAATCATACAGTAATAGAGATGGATGATATATTAAATCTGGACAATACCTTATACCGGGAATGCAGTGTGGGGCTTATAGTGCTCATTTCTCATATTGTGATCATATCATCAACCTATACAGAAATAACAAATTATATGTGAAACTTCTGATATAATCTAATATAGTGCCTATGTGAATATATCATTTACATGGACTAAGCAAAGTGTCTGTTGCTTCTATCTACACATAGAGTGCTAAGTATGTGCAAAATCTCAAATATTCAGTGTAGAGTGTATATATTAATGTTATTAATTGGATAACAAAAACATGAATATGTGTGAATTTTAGAGACCCCATAAGATAGATGTTAATAATCACTCAGAAAGCAATTGAGGTCAAATACTACATTTAATCCATTTGGCACAAGGGTTTTTAAAGCGTATATCTATTTGGATTCTTTATGGCTGAGGGTCCTGACCATGTGGCTTCCTCTCCATGATTTATTATATCTCTCTCTACCCCAAAATTGTAGATGTGTTGGGTTCTTGTCATTGACTTCTGCAGAGTACCTAGATACACTATGCTTCAGGAATCCTTTAACTATGTCCTGTATGTGTTCTTTAATCTGAGTTTTTAGCATCCTTTTTGTTCTTCCAACATACTGCAATTTGCACGTATATTCCATAACATATACTGCTCCCTCAGTATTACTGATGAATTCTCTAATGGGGTACATGATTCCTGCGCTAGTGCCTTGAAATTCTACTTTTTTCTTCTGTGGCTTGCCTGTATGTCTACAGGCATAGCAATATTTACAAGGGAAAAAACCTTTCCCTGTGAAAAAAGTGAATTCTGTTTTCGGAGGTGGTTCTACCACATTTTTGATGATAATGTCCCTCAGAGTAGGGGCTCTTTTATACATGAATGTTGGTTTATCTGGTAATATCTTGCATAGATGCTTATCAGTTTTCAATATATATGCCAATGTCTCTTAATTAATTTCTCTACTTCTTTATGTTGGACATTGAAATTTAAGATGGGGGGCTTTTATTGGTTGTTGTTGTTCTCTTTTGTCTTTATATATCATGGATGTTCTATCAATCTTACTAACTTGTTCAATTTATGCATGAATGGACTATTCGGTATATCCCTTATCTATGAATCTCTTCCCAATTAGATTGGCTTGTGTATTTTAATTCTAATAAGCTGTCCCTTGGGTATATTGTATAGCCAAGGTTTATGATGCAACTGTCTAGAGGCAAATAGATATGCCGATCAATGTTTTTGAAATGTGTTCTAGTAAGGAGTTATTTTCTTCAATCCAAATTTCCAAATCCACACATTCTATGCATTTATCTTGTATATTTCAGGTGAGTTGTATGTTTTTGTCATTCCTATTTAAATTCTGTAAAAAAGATTCTAATGATGTTCTACTTCCGTTTCAAATGATAATGAGATTGTCAATGAATGAGTTCCACCAGAGTATCCTTTTAAATACTATCTTCCTCCCACTGCGCTATAAAGGCGTTTGCCACACTGGGAGCAAATTTGGCTCCCATAGCTATACCCGTTGTTTGTTTATAGTATACTTGGTCATGCCAAAAATAGTTATATTTCAAACAGAATTCTATACACTTGATAAGATATTTTCTTGATGTGCATTTGAGTGTGCTATGTTGCCTCAACAGCCATTTGATAGCCTTGCATGCTTGATGGTGTTGTATAATAGTATAGAGGGAAGATACGTTTGCCGTAGCCAACAACGTTCTTCCCTCTAACATTGGTAGAGAATTTATTAATTGTAAGACATGTTTTGTATCTCTAAAATATGCTTTTATTTTTTGTACTGCCGGCTGTATATAGTAATCAATGTACTGCCCCATCCTGGATGTTAGAGACTCTATCCTGTTTACAATCGTTCTATCAGGGGGGTTTTCCTTGTCATTGTGCATTTTAGGGATAGCGTAAATGTATCCTACATGACTCTGGTTTACGATATTTGGCATCTTTCTTATCTAATATAATATATAACTAATATATATAAGTTATGGTTCTGATACAATGAGTAAATCATAGTATATTAACCTCTACAGATCCGCGATATAGCCGAAAGACGGCTACAGCACGGATCTGAATTGCGGGGGGGACGTCCATGGACGTCTGCCCCTTTGCGTATTCCCCAAACGCACTCACAGCCGGGGGCGGCACGCTCTCACGGCTGCTGCGTGGGCAAGCCCATGAGTCGGAAGGACTCAATGTCCACTGGAGACCCGCGATCCCCTGTTAGAGCGGCAGAACGGGGAACCGCCGATGTAAACACGCCGGTTCTCCATTCTGTGAAGGGGGACATAACAGATGTACTGATCCATGTGATCAGGATCAGTTAGATCTGTTATGTCCCTGCCAGCCCAGCCCCCACACAGTTCAGTCCGCCATTGGTTGGATGTCCTCTACTTTGTGTGCCCATAGTCTAATGGACAGAGGGGTGGAGCTTTTCCAATGGGAAGGAATACATGATTTGGCAGCATTAAGCAAGTGGAATAGGGGTCCCTTACAATGGTGGTTGGTGTAGGGGGTGATCAATCTGCCACTGCTCAAGAAAGTCATAGCAACTTCTGGTCTTACAGAAACGTGATTAAAAATGGCCGCTTATATATATATATATATATATATAGTCTAATAGGACCACGGTGATGGAAAAATAAAACAAAACTACTTTACGTTTTTGTAAGGGGCATTGCGCTACCCCTAATGTGATCTGAATGACCCAGCAGTAAAGCTTTCTGAAGGACTCTAACTGTATAATTTATATCCAAAACTATATAGAGAATCATGCATCTATACAGTACATGATTACCTATATGCTCAAGGGACTTTGATTTTATGACCAGCGCTTCAGTCATAAAATGTATACAACATACTTGCATGTTTGTGATCATTTTACAATTACATTTTAATTTTATTGAACGAGAAACAGTTTGAAGAGATAAACACCATACTCCGCTGCCAAGCATGTACTCATGCTGCCCCTCTGTATGCTAGATGCTGGGATAGAATGCTGCCATCCACGCTCCATGCACAAGTAGGTATAATGAGCAGCCACATACTGAAGATGTGACAATATTCCCAGCTTTATCCATAAGCAACCAAAATGATGGTCCCTGCCTAGAGACCTCTCACTCTCATGTGTTTCACCCAATCAAGCTTAATCATAGAGGACAATCTACAAATATGACTGATTGGGTGAAATGTGTCAGATTGAGTGGTTTAAAGTCATTGTGGTGGAATAAAGCTATGAGTATCGTGATGCCATTGGTGTGTGGCTGTTCATAATTTCTCCAGGAACACATCTTAGCTTGGCCGTAGAAAGACAGCAAATCTCACCGGAAATAATGGGTGGGGATATATCACCCAAGCCCTTGTACCTTGTGCACAAGTGGTACTCTCATCCTTCCCTCTTTTGCACAGAAGGATTGGGCCCCACTCACATACAGATTTTTAAACAGTTTGGAAAATCTCAACTTGCAATAACGAGTGACACCAACAGCTAGTATTACTTTTTATTGACCACTGGGGAAGTTACAGATAGCGATGCCATCATAAGTAATGCATTACATTTAGCTGACTATGATCACAATAAATGTTTCACTTTAAAGTGATCATTATATAAATAAATGTCCCATTAAATAACCATAAGGTAAACAAGAAATGTTATTGGAACAAAGTCATCAATGGCTGCCTCCACATTTAGGTTACTTTAATAGATTGAGAACCCCTGTATAATTATAATGTTTTGATGCTAATACTGAATGTTAAATCATAGAGACTATATCAAACTTATTAAGCAATTTTAATTTCTCATAAAATGGGTAAATCACAGACAAATCTCCACTTCAAATGTAGTTCTAGCACTGGATCCTTCACACGTCTAATGTAGGACTGTTGTAGAATTAATTATGGTGTAACAGACGTTAACGCTGCGGTCGGTCCTTTCATTCCCAAATATTTGTGACCCAAAAGCCTGTTTATTGGGTATTCTTGAGGATTGTACTTTAGGAAAATACTTTATTTCTTAGTTTTTTTTATGCTTCAAATTAATTCTGCTACAATGGAAACACACATCAGCCCCCGCAGTGGACTTTAAATGAATAAGCAGATTCTTCTATAAATAAAGATTTGAAGGCAGAGGTAATCCCAGGAGGTTTAATATCATCTAGGTAAGATTTGTGTGTGGATTCCCAACAAATGCTGGCAGACCCAGCAAGAAATAACATACCCGCTTAATGTTCTGGATATCGTGATAACCTGAATAAAATGTCACTTTTAAAGATGAACGCTAAGCATATAGCATATATAAAATATATAATTGCATGTATTTTCGAATTCAAGTGGTGTAAGTAACCAAATGTGAACTTGGCTTCATCCACTTTCAGTCCTTGAATAGAAGTCTGGGAGAAGGAGAAGACGCATAAGGCCATTCAATTGTGTATCATGTGTTGACATAAGGAGGGAGCAGTAACAAAGAAATAAGCTCATTAGTATACTGCTTCTCCTTTTAATGTCCAGTCACAGACTGGGGAAGTTGCAAGACCTATCATTTGTACTTAACTGCAGCAGAGAAAAATCAGGTCTTCTTCCCTGGCAGACAAGACTTGAGTGGTTGTGGCAGAACAGTGTAAATCTCAGGACTGAATTAACTAGTGGCAAATCCTTTGAAAAAAGTAAATACAGCTTTTATACATGTCTATGCATCTGTGTATTTAGTTGGTTTGCCTGGAACTGTAACTTTGGTTCTATACAAATGATGTACCATCTAGGGACACATTATCATTTCCTTGCAAAACAATTATTGTTAAGATTTTACATCTTAAACTTCCATAAAATATTACGTTTAAAGTGTTACTAAACCCTTGTTTTTTTTTAATTACATTAAAATGACAAACATGTTATACTTACCTGCACTGTGCAGTGGATTTGCACAGAGTAGCATGGATCCTCCTCTTCTCGGGTCCCACGCTGGTGCTTCTGGCCCCACCGTCCTGCCAGGTGCCCCCACAGCAAGCAGTTTGCCCTGGGGGCACCCAGACAGGCGCATTCCCGAGCCATGGCTTTGTGTATCCATTCATACACGGACTTGACCCCACCTCCTCCATCTCCTGATTGGCTCACTGGCTGTGATTGACAGCAGTGGGAGCCAATGACTCCTGTTGCTGCCAAAGCCAATCAGAAGTCAGAGTCCTCAGAGAACCAAGGCTCTTGTGGACATTTCTGGATTGGGAGGGGGCTTTGGTAAGTATTGTGTGTGTGTGTGGGGGGGGGGGGGGGGCTGCAGCACACAGAAGGTTTTTTTATCTTCATGCATAGAATATATGAAGGTAAAAAATCTTGTGTTTTTATAACCACTTTAAAAATATTTAAAGCAGACTTTATAATATAGATATTTACTATAGAAATGTTCATCTTTAAAACCTAAGCTTAGTCATTTTTTTAATCAGCACAAGGAACAGCACTTACTATCAATGAGAAGTGTCCCTTGTGCTGCCGGATTTTAGTTGAGATCCAAAGTCCTCTGAACCCCCTATACCCTGGTCTTCTGGTGTTGATGGGGATAACAGAGCCAATGCACCCATCAACATGCCCACCCTTTCTGCCCCCTCCATCCATAGAAGCTGTACTATAGTTTCCATGAATGAAAAGAGGAGGGTTAGATCGCTGATATAACTAGTTGTTTAACTATACTCTGATACAAGTTGAACCCACTGGGCTCTTTGCTTTTTATTTGATATTTCATGGTCTGTCTTCATGTGTGGCTGGGCTTTATTTTAAATGATTTTAGTTGGCTCCATCTTCAAACTAAAATGGCTGCAGAAATAAAACTTTGATCAGTTTTGATATGTATTGGCTTACAAATGTGATATTATTTTCTTTTCTTTTTCTATATACGGTTGAGACCCTAATTAGCTTTTCTAACAATATCCCTTCACTGTATATATAAGACTTTGAAGGTAGGGTTCACAACAATATGATTTAGTTTTTTCTTTCAGAAATTAAATAGCGAGGTCTGTTGTATAAGGAAATAAATTCTGCTCTCCGTTACAATTAAACGTAGGCATCACTGTCATTTTGATCCAATACAGGCGGTGTTATAATGTAAAGACACATTTTTGTTTCCTTGCAAAACACGCATTGTTAAAATGTTACAAAATATTACCTTTTAGCATATTTAAGCTGTTATAATTTAGATATTGTGTTGAGCGCACTGAAACACTTTTTCATACATAAATGTATATGAATGTATAGAAATATTTGTCATCCAACAGTATTCTGGTTTATATATTCCCCTATAAACAGGAAAGCAATGAAAGACTATTTAAAAAAACACAAAAGTTACTACATCCTATTTTTTATGCTTTAAACAAGACATTAAATGCAGCTAGTGACCCCTGCTGGATTTATAAGATATTGTAGCAATTATAACATCATATACAGTGGAAATTTCTATCACTTGCTTGCAAAAATGAGATATGCAGTTGTTATTACTAAACAGGGGTATGGTTTTCTCACACATTTTTTTTATCTGGTTTAAAGTGGACCCAAACACAACAAGTGAAAATATGATGTCATAGGGGGAATATATAAAAATGTTTATTGAGCGCCAGCAATACCTGGAGAATATCTGGAGATTCTTTGGCTTAAATTCCTTTGGGATAAATAACAGTGCACTCCATAGGAGTACTTCTGTTCTGTAGCCTACTAGCTGTATATATGCAGTGTGAGATCTATGGCAGTGGTCCTCAACCTCAGTCCTCAAGTACCCCCAACGGGCCATGTTTTGGGAACTTCCCTTAGATAAAATAGCTCTTATCTATACCATGTCATTGATATTGATTTAAAGCAGCTGTGCAAAGTAAAGGAAAACCTGAAAGCATGGCCCGTTGGGGGTACTTGAGGACTGAGGTTGAGAACCACTGATCTATGGCACTGTGCCATTAAAGTGATTGCCAACTCGTGACAACCACTTTCACCTACAGGTAAGCCTATAATAAGGCTTACCTGTAGGTGCCCTGCATATCTCCCAAACCTGCACGGTTCAGGAGATATGCAGTTTCCTAGACGTGCCGACATGCCGTTTCTTCACTGTGATCGTGCCGTGACTGGAGTCACGCACGCGGGAGTGATGTCACGTGCTCCGGCCAGTCACAGAGCCAGAGTTGCGGCCCCGGAAGGAAGAGGGGCAGAAGATGGACGCTGTCAGCACAGGGGACAGTGCTGGACGTCGCAGGCTTCGTTTGCAGGTAAGTGGCACATAATGGGTTACTATGCAATGCATAGTAGCCCATTATGCATCTACTTTGCAGGGAAATGTAGAGGAAGTAAACCCCATCTGGATTTACTTCCTCTTTAACTGCAAGCCTTACCAGATTTAGACTGAGGATTGGTGATGTCACTACTGTGCTGCTGGGTGGAGAAGAAACCACACCTAAGGTTCTGCACTGCTTGCATCTCTCCACTTCTACTTTGCGCATTCATTAGATATGTACTGCTTTCTGCTGCTCTTCTGCTTCATAAATATTCTCCTATTATTTATTAGATCACCAGTCATTAGGAGGGCAGCTCTGACATGAGCTACGAAGATGGCTGCCTCCACACAGAGACTCACTGCAGACTACAGCGAAACCTAGAGGCAATACTGGTGACTAGTCCTGAGTCCCCTGTTTGTCTTTTTGGTAACAGTTATCATAGTTCAAGTCCTCTTTATATTATACTGTAAATTTTGGAGCATCTTCAGCTTTTGAATATAGCAACACATTTTAGAAAGTCCTCATTGATTTCTGGTACATAAGATAAGTAGGAATTCTTCCTTGAATTATGATAGATAGTGCAACAATGACTCATACTCCATTGATGGTCAAAAGTGAAAGGCAGGGAAATGCAAAAACTCAAAACAACTGATAGCTGTCAGAAAATTCAGATGAGGACCACAAACCCAGAAAACATACAGTGCCAACACAAAAGTGTAATTAACTTATCCTGCATGTTCTTATGCTCAGATGTACTCTGCATGTGTGGCCATTGCACCATTTGCCTTAATCCAAGGAGGTGCTTAGAAGTGCAAACACTTTCTAGGATTAAGGCAGATGGCTCAATGACCACTCATACACAGCAAACCTGAGCATAAGCACATGCAAGATAGGCTCATGGAAAAATATAGAGACATGGAAGATTCAAGCAGAAAGAGAAGCACAATGGAATTAAACAGGAAATGAAAGACATTTGTGGGCATAAAAATACTTTAAAAGTTATGGCTTAAAACTTCAGTTGAGGTCTGCATTTTCAGCAAAATAATTTGAAAACAAAAGCCATAGAATATGAAAAATAATTCCTGGAAATATGACTGCAACAGTCACCCATCCTGCATTCACATAAACAATCAAATGCAAGGCCAGAGCAAAAATAGTAACAGCATATTAAAATAAAGTAGGGGTACCTTTAAAAATGCTGTTGTTCTTCTGGTGCTCATGTGCAGCCTCAGGGCCATGAGGTGGTGCGATCTGTGACCACTGGGTCTACCGGACACAGCTGTGACTGGCCCTGGTACCATATGATTGCTGTGACCAATCACAGCGATCACATAAAAAGTAATAAACAATGGCTGTCATTACTGATGCCATTGCTTACTGTCATGATCTCTGTGATTGGCCACAGCAATCACATGGTACAGGGCCAATCACAGCAGACATGCACCATGTGATAGTTGTGGCCAATCACAACACTTACAGTAGTAAAGCATAGCATCCTGAATGCCAGACACAGTTAAAGACAGATGATCTTCACTGTATAAGCAATCATACTGTACAAAAAAATCCTGATCAACTCCCCCCATTCCCCCCCACCACGAAAAAATCCTGATCAACTCTATGCCTGTCTGCACTTGAGCTGATCCATCTGCACACCCTGCACATTATATTCCTGTGAGACACCATTCACAGCAGACAACTGCACTTCTGGAACAACAGGAACTCTTTTTGTTCTTCCTTCCTTCAGCCCCCTGTACTTCCTGTCCAGTGAACATGGCATTCTTGGGAGCATCCATTTACCAGTAGTCTTTGCATGTTTGGTTTAGAGTAGCGGGGACTGCTATAGGTAATGCTACAGTAAGCTATATTCCCTGATCACTCGTACAGAGGCGACAATTACAGTACATTGGCACAATTGGTTTATTTGACACAATTGGTTGATTTGTGTGACACAGAAGAAACAATGTGTGGTATATAATCAGTCCAGACACTGAAAAAGTCTCACAAATGTCACATATCGCCATACTCAGGTGGAGTAGTAGAATGTGTTTTGGATTGTAATTCTAAGTATGCCCATGCTGTGTGTGTGTGTCCTTGAGAAATATCTTATTAAATTTACAAATTTGTGTAAAAAAATAATTTTCCTATACTATCTGCATTTTCCAAAAACTTGTGGCTAAAAATAATGTCTTCAGAAGACTCAATATACAGATTTGAAAATACCTTGGGGTGTTTGCTTTCCAAAATGTGGTCATTTTGTGGGTGTTTATACTGTCCTGGTGATCCATGACCTCCAAAAATTTGATAGGTAGTCAGGAAACTATGCCCCTGGAATATCTGAAGGTGCTCCTTGGATATTTGGCACCCCTATGTGGCTAGACCGTGAAAAAAGTCTCAAGCGTGTGGTATCCCCAAATTTGGGAAGAGTAGCAAAATGTGTTTCGGAGTGTAATTCTAAGTATGCCAATGAATTGACAACTTTGTGTAAAAAAAAAAAAAATAATAATTTTTTTTCTTGCATTTTTCAAAAACTTATGGGAAAAAGGAACTTTTCAAAAGAATTATTATGCCTTTCAGAAAATAACTTGGAGTGTTAGCTTTCTATAATGGGAAATGTTGTGGGTGTTTCCACTGTCATGGTGTGCCAGGGCCTCCAAAATGTGATAGATCAGGAAATTTGATGCATCATTTATGTGTAATTTATGCTCCTTGAAATACAAGGGTGTTCCTTGGATTTTGGGACCCTCTGTGCAACTAGTCTGTAACAAAGTCTCACACGTGTGGCATTCCCATACTCAGGAGGCATATAAGAATGTGCTTTGTGGGTGTTTCTACTGTCCTGGTGATCCATAACCTCCAAAAATTTGATAGGTAGTCAGGAAACTATGACCCTGGAATATCTGAAGGTGCTCCTTGGATATTTGGCACCCCTATGTGGCTAGACCGTGAAAAAAGTCTCAGGCGTGTGGTATCCCCATATTTGGGAAAAGTAGCAAAATGTGTTTTCGGAGTGTAATTCTAAGTATGCCAATGAATTGACAACTTTGTGTAAAACAAAAAAAAAAATCATTTTTTTTCTTGCATTTTTCAAAAACTTATGGGAAAAAAGAACTTTTCAAAAGAATTATTATGCCTTTCAGAAAATAACTTGAAGTGTTAGCTTTCTATAATGGGGAAATGTTGTGGGTGTTGCCACTGTCCTGGTGTGCCAGGGCCTCCAAAATGTGACAGATAGTCAGGAAATTTGATGCATCATTTATGTGTAATTTATGCTCCTTGAAATACAAGGGTGTTCCTTGGATTTTGGGACCCTCTGTGCAACTAGTCTGTAACAAAGTCTCACACGTGTGGCATTCCCATACTTGGGAGGCATATCAGAATGTGCTTTGGGGTGTAAATATAAGTATGTCTATGCTAATACCTTGTAAAAATGACAAATTTGTGGGGAAAAAAATATTTTTTCTTCACTTTCCAAAAAAATTTGGACAAAAAAATTACAATTTCTAAAGCTCACCATGCTTCTTAATAAATACCTTGTACTGTCTACTTTCCAAACATTGGTAATTTGAGGGGCATTTGTACAGTTCTGGCATTTTAGAACCTCAAGAAATGAAATAGGCAGTCAGTACATCAGGATATGATTTTCAAATATACAGTATACTGTATACCATATTTTGTTGACACACAACCTAAACGTTCACACCTAACTTTTAACACAAACTAAGTAATATACAGTATACTGATTTTGGTTATGTTTACCAAAGAAATGAAATATAATACATTTTGACATTATAATACATTTTATAAAAAGTGCCTCTATATGCCCTCTATCTCTGGTACTTTATTCAGCACTACAGGTATAAGAGACCTCAGTTCCCAACCTAGGCCTTTAATTTCATTACAGGCCTAAGTAATATTGGAGCCACTTTTCAAAATGAAATCAGTATTATATATAGCATCATTGGTCTCAATAGTATCTAGACTCAATATACAGCGCTCCTATGCTAGGCACTACGGGATATATAATAACCCCTGAACCTGCATATATAAACAAACAAATAAAACAAGCATCTATGAACGTGCAAGGGAATTAGAACTTCCACATTGTCCTTAAAAGTCCATGGTGAGCAGTGCGGCATAGTAGCTCACCCCTACACATGTATAGATATAGCATGCAGCAATAAACTGATATAAAGTTTCAAACAGTCCGCAGTGATGCCGCCCCGTGACGGAAAGTAAAGAAAAGACCATGTTCTTTAGTAGCCTCTACACACGTGTCACTCAATCCAATCACATTGATCCCGTCTAGTCACCTTGTGAGACCCACTCCCATATGGGTATACACTCACCAGAGTTCCAAAACCTTGTGCCTTTTACTTTAAAATTATGCAGATAATGGGATCTCTCATCCAGCATTCCTCTAAATCAGAAAAAGGCTCCACATAGCGTAGTACAGTTCAAACTCTTTTTATTGTGGCCCCCATAAGATCTCACTTACACACTAGTAAAAAATCATCAAATCATGCAGCATCATGTAGAACACTTCATTAATTGCCAGGGATCACAAAGTTTGGTCTCACCCAGCCTGCAACTCAGTGTCGGCATGCGTTGTCCCGTCCTCCGTGTCCCTGGTGGAATCCAACTGTGCGCTCTTCACTTCCTGTTTGCCGCGTGAGCACGCCCTTACGCGTTATGTCATTCCGACTTCTACGGAGGGCGTGCTCACACGGCGCAGCGGTCCATTCATTCCACATAAAAGACTGAATTATTTCAGCATTGTTCTACCTCTGGGATGACATCACCCAGTGTGCATCACCCGCACCCCCTAGGGGTCATGAATGTGTAACACACACTGTGATTGCATACCTGAGGTTAATACTCAATTGCCAATTGTGGGGAACATCGATGATCCTCTGAATAATATTCAAGTTTCAGAAGTGCATCAGTCCCTCCACTGCAAACAATGCCATTCCTTTGTTGTTTGGAGTCAACATTTCAAAAGAATGACAGTAAAATCACTATAAACAATCAACTTAATATAATGGTACCTCTCACATAATACATTTCAATTTAAAATATACAACTTAAAATACAACACTTGTAAATAAGAAATTGGATCGGGTCCCACACTCCTACCAACTACCCATATACGTCTGAATTAGAATTATATGTCTGAATTAAAATTATAACTAAAATTATAGGAACATCTATATATAGAAATATTCCATGAATGATTGATAAAGATCATATAAAGTGAAAAAATACTCAATGGTCAATCTAGCTTTTCATAGATCACGAATAAAGCAATTTATGTCTATTTCTATGTTCATACCTTTTGGTGCCATGGTGTCTGCTAAAAAAAATCCATTTGTTTCGCACTTAGACACTTCCCTCACTAAGTTAGAACCCCACCAGGAAGGAAACGCACGATCAATACCCCAAAATTTCGAATTTGATGGTTCTCTGTTGTGTACTGTTCTGAAATGTAAAGAGACACTATGGTCCTTGAAGCCTCTTTTTATGTTCTGAATATGTTCATTTATACACACTTTTAGTTTTCTTTTTGTGTGGCCTATATACATCAATCCACAGGGACATTCTAAGGCATAAACAACACTCGTTGAGGCAGAAATCCAATAGGTCCAGTAAGAACTTCTTTTGTTGGTATGGGAGGTCATCTTGTTGACTAACGGCCCAATTTAGGGCTACTAATGCATCCTCGTGCTGAATAATATAAATATATTAGGAAAATTAATTTGAAAAAATATTTCCTTAATAAACATCCAATCCCAAAGAAAAATGAAGACACAAGAATACAAGGTATAGATAGCGGACTGAGGAACAAATCCTTATTTAACCCACCCAATTCGAATAACCAGTATGTGGATGTTTTTAAAACTCTGGTCCTAAAAGATCTAGAAGGTGTGATCCCCAAAAAAAGAATCAATCCGAGGTCCATACAGGAGGGGATTGAAAATCTGGAGGCTAACAAACAAGTAATAGTAAGACCAGTGGATAAAGGAGGACGGGTGGTGGTCCTCTCTAAACACTTTTACCATGAACAGTTAAAGGTGATGCTGAGTGATACAGATACTTACACGTGCCTAAAAGGAGACTTAACCTCCCAATACCGGGAAGATCTGGTAAAATTTGTGGAATCCGGTTATAAAAATGGAGTAATATCCAGTAAGGAAAAGAAATATCTGGTATCAAGTATCAGTCGGATACCTTCTATTTACATGCTGCCAAAGAACCATAAGGATCCAAAAAATCCTCCAGCCAGGCCCATTGTAAATAGTATTGAAGCAGTAACAGCAAGAGTAAGGCAATATTTGGACCACTTCCTGCAGACCAGTGTTATAAAATCCAAGGCATATGTAAAAGACAACAAGAAATTACTTCAATTACTGCAGGAAGTAGATCTAACCGACCACCCCGAAGTGTATTTAGTAACAGCGGATGTATCATTCCTGTATACTATTATTCAGCACGAGGATGCATTACTAGCCCTAAATTGGGCCTTTAGTCAACGAGATGACCTCCCATACCAAGAAAAGAAGTTCTTATGGGACCTATTGGATTTCTGTCTCCCCCACAACTACTTCTGGTATGATCAATCATTCTACTCCCAGAAGAGAGGGGTAGCGATGGGCGCAAAATTTGCGCCCAGTCTCGCTAACCGTTTCATGGGTGAGTGGGAGGACAAGGCAGTTTTCGGTAAAAAAAGAGAGAAACTTATCTTCTACCGTCGCTTCATTGATGACCTGTTCCTACTTTGGGAAGGAACTGAGCCATCTCTTGAGTTATTCCTGCATGAATTGAATGGAAATAAAACAATATAGTTCTCACTTCTCAATGGAGCAAGGAGAAGATACGTTACCTAGATTTTAACATTATGAGACAGGGCAATCGATTGCAGACAAAAGTCTTCTTTAAAGCCACAGATCGCAACAGCTATCTTCCGCTCATAAGTGGGCATCACCCTGTATGGTTGAGGAACATACCCAAGGGGCAGATGATGAGAGTTAAGAGGAATTGTACACACAAAGAAGATTTTTTGGAACAGTCTCAAATCATCAAAGGCCGATTCATTGAAAAGGTTATAACTCGAACCAATTAGATGATATAATTAACGAATTAGCAGAAATCCCCAGAGAAGAGCTGTTGAGAGATAGGATTGAGGAATCATCCAACCCCAACAAACATGAATGGGGTTTTTTCTCGGAGTTTCACATGCAATATAAAGAAGTGGAGGAGATTTTCCAAAGGCATTGGCATGTACTCTGCATGGATAAAGTGCTTCAACCTGTGCTACCTGACAAGCCGCATTTTATATATAGGAAAGCACCAAACTTAGGTGATAAAATAGTAAAAAAAGTTTTGGAACCTCCAAGGAAACCTGAAACCTTATGGGAGGAAGAAGGCTTTTACGCATGCCGGAGGTGTAAGACCTTTAAGGAGGTGAATAGGCTGCTGAGAGGGATCAAGGAATTTACATCTACTGATAACAACAAGACTTTTCAAGTATCACAGTTTATTACATGCAACTCAACGCATGTTGTTTATGCCTCAGAATGTCCCTGTGGATTGATGTATATAGGCCACACAAAAAGAAAACTAAAAGTGCGTATAAATGAAGATATTCAGAACATAAAAAGAGGCTTCAAGGACCATAGTGTCTCTTTACATTTCAGAATAGTACACAATAGAGATCCATCGAATTTGAAATGTTGGGGTATTGATCGTGTGTTTCCTTCCTGGCGGAGTTCTAACTTAGTGAGGGAAGTGTCTAAGTGTGAAACAAAGTGGATTTTTTTAGCAGACACTTTATATGATCTTTATCAATCATTTATAGAATTTTTCTATATACAGATGTTCCTATAATTTTAATTATAATTTTAATTCAGACATATAATTCTAATTCAGACTTATATGGGTAGTTGGTAGGAGTGTGGGACCCGATCCAATTTCTTATGTGTTGTATTTTACGTTGTATATTTTAAATTGAAATTTATTATGTGAGAGGTACCATTATATTAAGTTGATTGTTTATAGTGATTTTACTGCCATTCTTTTGAAATGTTGACTCCAAACAGCAAAGCAATGACATTGTTTACAGTGGAGGGACTGATGCACTTCTGAAACTTGAATATTATTCAGAGGATCATCGATGTTCCCCACAATTGGCAATTGAGTATTGACCTCAGGGATGCAATCACAGCGCGTGTTACACATACATGACCCCTAGGGGGTGCGGGTGATGCACGCTGGGTATTGTCACTCCAGAGGTAGAACGATGCTGAAATAATGCAGTTTTTTATGTGAAATGAATGGTACATACATCTGCCTGACCATTTGAGACAGCAATGCAGAGCCAGTGCTGTCTATAGTGTGATACGGCACATCCTGATTACATGCCACCGCTCACCAAGGCCCACTGTATGCTTAGTGCGGACCCGAAAGGGTTACAGGCAGGGATGAATTTGCCTCATATTCTGGACCACCGCACCGTGTGAGCACGCCTTCCGTAGAAGTTGGAATGACATAACTCGTAAAGGCATTCTCACGCGGCAAACCGGAAGTGACGAGAGCGCAGTTGGATTCCACCAGGGACACAGAGGACGGGACAACGCACGCCGACACTGAGCTGCCTGCTGGGTGAGACCAGACTTTGTGATCCCTGGCAATTAATGAAGTGTTCTACGTGATGCTGCATGATGTGATGATTTTTTACTAGTGTGTAAGTAAGATTTTATGGGGGCCACAATAAAAAGAGTTTGAACTGTACCACACTATGTGGAGTCTTTTTCCGATTTAGAGGAATGCTGGATGAGAGATCCTGATTTGAGTTGAGCGGACACCTGGATGTTCGGGTACGGCCGAACTTCGCGAAAAAGTTTGAGTTCGGCCCCGAACTTGACCCGAACTTGACCCCGAACCCCATTGAAGTCAATGGTGACCCGAACTTTTGGGCACAAAAATGGCTCTAAAAAAGTCCTGGAAAGGGCTAGAGGGCTGCAAAAGGAAGCAAGATGGGGTTAAGAGCAGGACAAGTGCCCTGCAAACAAATGTGGATAGGGAAATAACTTAAAATCACATAAAAAAAATTTAAAATGGAGGAGGAGGTGGATGTGGAGTAGGAGGTTGAGGCAGCGGTGACCGTGGCGGTGTAGGTGGTGGATGTGGTGGTGGAGGAGGAGGTAGCCAACACTGTTTTTTGTTTGTTTGTTTTTTTTTCTAATTGGGGTAGCCCCCAAAATATTGAGACATATTAAAAAAAAAAAAGAATAAGTTCACTTAAGTATACCAATGGCTGTGTGAGGCCGGTATAAATGTCTATTCTGCACAAGGTACAGACAAGTCTTTTGGGATCCATGCCTGGTTCATTTTAAT
This sequence comes from Glandirana rugosa, assembly GCA_018402905.1. Classification (NCBI taxonomy): domain Eukaryota; kingdom Metazoa; phylum Chordata; class Amphibia; order Anura; family Ranidae; genus Glandirana; species Glandirana rugosa. Next base: position 1,144,446 of record BLSH010462490.1, on the reverse strand, counting down.
AAACGTTAGCTTGTCCGCGTTGGCTGCGTTTGTCTGTGATAACGCCCCCTGCAGTACTAAACACACGTTCAGACAATACACTGGCTGCAGGGCAGGCCAGCACCTCCAAGGCATAAAGGGCAAGCTCAGGCCATGTGCCCAATTTGGAGACCCAGAAGCTGAATGGGGCAGACCCATCAGTCAGTACGTGTAGGCGTGTGCACATATACTGTTCCACCATGTTGCTGAAATGCTGCCTCCTGCTAAGACTTTGCCTATCAGCTGGTGGTGTTGTTTGTTGTGGCGTGCTGCTGACAAAGCTTTTCCACATTTTGGCCATGCTAACCCTGCCTTCTGAGGTGCTGGCGATGCCACAGCTGCATTGGCGACCTCTTCCTCCTCCTCTGCCTTCGCCTTGTGCTTCCACTGAGCCCCCGGTGTCATTTGGGAATGCCCTTAGCAGCGCGTCTACCAGGATGCACTTGTAGTCGCGCATCTTCCGATCACGCTCCAGTGAGGGTATTAAGGAAGGCACGTTGTCCTTGTAATGGGGATCCAGCAGGGTGGCCACCCAGTAATCAGCACAAGTTACAATGTGGGCAACTCAGCTGTAGTTGCACAGGCACTGCAGCATGTAGTCACTCATATGTGCCAGGCTGCCCAGAGGCAAAGACAAGCTGTCCTCTGTGGGAGGTGTATCCCCTCGCCACGCTCCAGTGATGCCCATGAGCTGCGTTGGGTGCCACCCTGCTGTGAACATGGTTCCTCCTCCTCCTCATCATCATCATCCTCGTCCTCCTCATCCTCCAGAACTGTGCCCTGGCTTGAAAATTTTTTACCTGGCCTATGCTGGTGCAGGAGCCCACTCTCCGAGCCACTTGTGAATGATTGGCCTGATAACCGTGGAAATTACCCCTCTTCCTCCTCCTCTTCCTCCTGTGCCACATTCTCTTTCATCAGCGCCCGAAGTGTTTTTCAAGGAGACATAGAATTGGGATAGTAACGCTGAGAACAGCGTCATCGGCACTGGCCATGTTGGTGGAGTACTCGAAAGACCGCAATATGGTACACAGGTCTCGCATGGAGGCCCACTCGTTGGTGATGAAGTGGTGCTGTTTCGCAGAGCGACTGACCCGTGCTTGCTGCAGCTGAAACTCCACTATTGCCTGCTGCTGCTCGCACAGTCTCTCCAGCATGTGCAAGGTGGAGTTCCACCTTGTGGGCACGCATAGGAGGCGGTGAGCGGGAAGGCCGAAGTTCCGCTGCAGCGCAGAAAGGTGAGCAGCAGCAGGGTGAGAACGCCGAAAGCGCGCACAGACAGCCCGCACTTTCTGCAGCAGCTCTGACATATCGATATTTCACCCATTATCGTACACCACCAGGCCAGGCTTGAGGCTCAGTGGCAACAACCACTCATCGGTCTGTTGTTCAATGCCCATCCACAGCTCCTGCGCAGTGTGGGGTTTATCCCCCAAACATATCAGTTTTAAAACAGCCTGCTGTCGTTTCCCCCTGGATGTGCTGAAGTTGGTGGTGAAGGTGTTACGCTGACCGGATGAGGAGGTGGTAGAGGAGGAGGAAGTGGAGTAGGAGGCAACAGGAGGCAAAGAGAAATGCCCTGCAATCCTTGGTGGCGGAAGGACATGCGCCAAACTGTTATCCGCCTCAGGCCCACCCGCCACTACATTTGCCCAGTGTGTAGTTAGCGAGATATAGCGTCCCTACCCGTGCTTACTGGTCCACGTATCAGTGGTTATGTGGACCTTGCCACAGATGGCGTTGGGCAGTGCACACTTGATCTTGTCCCCGACTTGTTTGTGCAGTGAAGGGATAGCTCGCCTGGAAAAGTAGTGGCGGCTGGGAACCACATACTGTGGGACATCCACCGCCATCAGGTTTTTAAAACTGTCCATGTCCACCAGATGGAATGACAGCATTTCAAAGGCCAGGAATTTTGAAATGCTGGCATTCAGGACCAAGGATCGCGAGTGGGTAGGGGGGTACTTCCTCTTTCTCTCCAGGGTTTGGGAGATGAAGAGCTGTAAGCTTCCATGGGACCATGTGGAAATGCTTGGGGATGGTGGCGGACATGGTGGCGTTGCTGTCACATCGTCTGTTTGCTGGGTGGCAGGTGACACTGGCACTGTAGAGGTGGAGGAAGAGGCCGAGGCAGCAGCAGAAGAGGAAGCAAGAGGAGCCCGAGACCTTTCTTGGATTTTGAGGTGCTTATTCCACTGCAGCTCGTGCTTTGCATGTAGATGCCTGGTCATGCAGGTTGTGCTCAGGTTTAGATTATTTATGCCTCGCTTCAGGCTCTAATTGCACAGCGTGCAAACCACTCGTTGTCAGCACATTGTCTGAAGAACTGCCACGCCAGGGAACTCCTTTGAGCTGCCTTTGGTGTGTTAGGACCCTGGGTGCGGTGGGTAGTACAAAGACGAAGTGATTTAGAGACCACAAGTGCACCACCTTAGGAAACCAAATGTTATAAAACGTAACTTTTATTGTATAGAATCATAAATGCATAATCACTGGAGTTGGAAAAATTGTTTAAAAAAGACAACGTTGTCATTAATCAAGACGCATCTATTCACCCATACACATCACACCCATCCTGATTTCAGCATTCATACATCCATCTTACAAGTCCAAGACCATGAAAAAATTAGCTGGTCAGGTCGTGGGGACAAAAATTGGGGATGCTCGGGATCAGGGATAAGGGGAGAAGATCCTGTCACGTCAGGCAGTACAACGTAATAACCCAAATAGGCAGTGATGATAAGGCAGTCTATGGTAACATCCCAAATCGGTCAGCGTTTCCAGTGGACTTCCCAGTGAATGGTAGCATGTAGCTAACGTGGTATGTGATAGGAATGGAAGTCCCAGTGAAAGTAGGCAAAGTGCAGTAGTTAAACCATCATAATAAATAGCTGATCAGTCCAAAGGTTATATGGGAACGCTGATTAGAACAGCTGAAAGCACCATATAGGCTATTATAGCAGCGATGATACTGACACTTAGTATTGATACTCTCACCAGACTCTGAGGACGGCACCGATGGGATAGTAAGACTTCCAAAGATCACAAGTCCCGGTTTACTGCCATAATTGGTGGGAAATGGCGTTTGCAGCGTGACAGATCCTCCTCAGCTCCAGCTGATTCAGGCAGCGTGTACGGAGCGGGTGGGAGGCTTCTCCAGGGTGGAGGGCGGGTTCAGATGCGTCATACGAGACATCAGGTGACGCGATGCTGACGCGTTTCGTCTGACTAATCAGCGTTCCCATATAACCTTTGGACTGATCAGCTATTTATTATGATGGTTTAACTACTGCACTTTGCCTACTTTCACTGGGACTTCCATTCCTATCACATACCACGTTAGCTACATGCTACCATTCACTGGGAAGTCCACTGGAAACGCTGACCGATTTGGGATGTTACCATAGACTGCCTTATCATCACTGCCTATTTGGGTTATTACGTTGTACTGCCTGACGTGACAGGATCTTCTCCCCTTATCCCTGATCCCGAGCATCCCCAATTTTTGTCCCCACGACCTGACCAGCTAATTTTCTCATGGTCTTGGACTTGTAAGATGGATGTATGAATGCTGAAATCAGGATGGGTGTGATGTGTATGGGTGAATAGATGCGTCTTGATTAATGACAACGTTGTCTTTTTTAAACAATTTTTCCAACTCCAGTGATTATGCATTTATGATTCTATACAATAAAAGTTACGTTTTATAACATTTGGTTTCCTAAGGTGGTGCACTTGTGGTCTCTAAATCACTTCGTCTTTGTATTGTATCCTTTGCACCAGGAACCACACCTATATGTAGGTGGTATGTGTGTGGGGCAGGTTATGGCATACTTATAGGCCGCCCTGATACCCATTATATTGGTCTGAACGGGTGCATTTTACCAAATTGTTTGTTCTCAGGTTAATTACATAGGTTACTTGGTATCCTTTCTGTAGAAACATCCGAAGACCAGGAATTTCGATTATTACTATAATCACTGCAATTGGAATTTTAATATTGTGTTTATTCATTCACATTTTACTTTGAAATAAGTTGGTGATTCACATGGCTTATAAACTAGACGACTTAATTGACCAGGAGATTTCCACAGCCTTTGGATTAGAAAACACTGGGTCATCCGTTTCCCAGGAACCTCTCAAGCAGCTCTTTAAAAATCATAAAAAACTGTTAATTAAACATCTCAACAGGAAGTGGGATGTGTCTTCCCTAAACTCACATATTGACCGTAAGGTCATTCCCAGGGGTTTAAGGGAACGAATTACACCAGCTGAGCACCTACACACTCCACGGTTTTTGGAGAAAGGGAAACAGAGCTGTCTTGAGCGGGGCCTGGAAATAATGAGATTGATTGTGGAGGAAGAGCAGACACAGCTTGTTGAAATCCAGGGACAAATAGAAGAAAGTGCGAATAGCCTTGAACCCTTCAAAAAGGATGTGAATTTTGAAAAATATAACGAATCACTTAAAAAAGAGATTGAAAGGGTACAAAGATATCTCCACACTAACAAACAGGAGAAATTTAGGCAAAACATTAGAGACTGGGAAGGTGGTGAAGTTTTTGATGTGACTAATAGAAGCCGAAGTCGATCCAGAAGGAATAGGTCTAGACCACCAAAAAGATCTCCAAAAAGTGGTATATCCTCATCTGACAGTGATATTGAATCAGGTGATAAATCAGTGACTTTTTTAGACCAAAGCAACCCGACTTATTCAGATCCAGGCCAACCCAAACCCAGTGTCCCCCGACACACCAGAAACAGAAGAGAGGTAGAAGGGGAAAAAGGTCCAGGCGGGGAAAAAATAAACAGACAGACACGTTCAAGGAACCGCAAAAAGTAACAGCATTTTCCCCTCCCCCCACTACCTCCCTTCATGAAGAACTACCCCTTGCATCTAATGATCTTAAAATAATTAATTTGTCAAACTTCCCTTTAGGCGAGTCCCATATTAGCTTGCTACAGAAGGGGTTATCATTTTCCCCTACAGCCAAAATGAATGAATTTGAAGTGTTCAAAGATCTCAACTTATTTTTGAGAAAGGTGATTCTGAGCTATTTTCACAGGTGTAAACAGTCTTCTACCTCAATCTTTCCCCTTAATGAAATTGAAGAACAGGAGAAAGAAGCTTTGGAGGCTTTGAGTGCTCTGCTTGAAGAAAATCAACCAGAGGACTCAACAGATTCCACACCCTCAGAACAGATTACCCGGTCATCGAATCTTAGAATTAAATCTACCAAAATGCCCCCCCCTGCATAAACACAAATGGATTAGTGTATTTTTACAAGTAGTAAAGGAGGATTTACGTAAAATTAACTGGGGGTGGAAAGGAATGGACAATTTAACTATCAAAGAGCGCCAGGCCTTATCTGAATTAGAGAAAGCCCCCGACTTAGTCATTCGGGGGAGCGATAAGGGTGGGAATATAGTTCTAATTCCATCAGAATTAGACAAGACTCCCACACCTTAGACAACTCAGGAGACCAACTAAAAGAAGTTCGTCTCGTGAGTTTCGGAGGTTTCGAAGAAAGAGGACAAGAAGTTAAAGTAATTC
>BLSH010462490.1:1088560-1126754 GCA_018402905.1 Glandirana rugosa | reverse complement strand
ATTTTTTAGGAGCTCTGTTGGGGGCTTTGATGCAATATCAGGGCTCTAAACAAACCTCAGCCCTCAATCTCCATCTGTGTAACCTCAGCTACACAGAATGAATAGACAGGAATAACTGTGTACCGAGCCTCCCATTCATTCAAAAATGAAAGTATAGTAAAAACTGTTTACTATGCTTCAGTTATGAATGAACCAATTGGTACCATCACTGACCCATCTCTCTATCATGACACATCTTCTACATCAGCTGGCAGGAGAGAGGTGAGGGGAAGACAGCAGCTCTGTGTGGGGGGGGGGGAGGGACAAGGGAAGCACACAGGGACCCTGGGAACAGCAAAACGCAAAAAGCAAAGGAGGGGCTGCGGGGGCAGCATATAGAGGAACCAGTCTCCTCCACTAGGAGGAAAATGGAGGAGGAGAATGGTTCCTCTAAATGCCCCCCCCCCCCCACCATCCCTCCTATCCAGGTGTACAAGGGAGGCAAATGGGCCCCCTGCAATCACAACCCCTGCAACCCCTATCGTTACGCCCCTGGTTCTATGCTACACAGTCCTGACTGCTGCACTTTATATTCCCAAGTGTTACTCTAATTTTATAATAAAATTAAAATGTTATTTTACATTGCAATTACAGACATAATATAATCATATCATGTTCTGTAGTGATGTAGGCTTTGATGAAAAAAAAAAAAAAACTACAGTGCCCAGCAGGGGATGCACTATTCAAACACAACTGGAAGTGTCGGATAGCAGCAGCACTCCTAGCTCTGCAACAGAGCAAAGATCGCCCCGCCCCCACCACATGCTGGAGAGGTACAAAAAGGTCTTCTTTCACAGGGTGTTTTTTGTTTTCTCTTTTTTTTTTAATGCCAATAGTAAAGTTCCCATAAAAATGCTAAAAAAGGTCCCCTGCAGATTTATAGTGGTTGTCAACCCTTGACAGCCACTTTAACCTACAGGTAAGCCTATAATAAGGGTTACTTGTAGTTTCCCTGCATATCTCCCAAACCTGCATGGTTTAGGAGATATACAGTGTACTCGCATTTGCCCACATCATCGAGCACATGCGCAGTGAAGAAACAGCCTCCGTGCCATTTTTTCACTGAGATCGTGCTGCGCAGTAGTGACGTCACACGGCGCCAGCAAATCAAAGAGCCCGAGTCCACGACCCCGGTAGGAAGAGGGGCAGAAGATGGACGCGGCCTGGAGTGGGGACATTGCAGGCTTCCAATGCAGGTAAGTGCCACATAATGGGCTAATATACGATGCATACTAGCCCATTATGCTTTTACATTGCAGGGAATAAAGAGGAAGTAAAACCCATTAGGTTTTAATTCCTCTTTAAGTCATAATGTACTAGTATACACTGCATACTACTACATTATGACAGACTTACTTGCAAACAGCCCTTCAGCTCTGCACTGTCCCGGCTCCCATCTTCGCCCAGTCTTCCTTCTGGGTTTCGTAAGCTCAGTCACCTGAAAGGCCTGGCTGTGGTGACATCACTCCTGCGCATGCACGTGGGAGTTCCATCGCAGCGACGCACAGAGGGGGCCATGAATGTGGTCTGAGCTCCACATGTGCAAGCTCAGGTCACATTACCGCTGACAGGAAAGGGGGAGATTTATGACAGAAGAGACCTCTAGGGTATCTTCTGTTATATAAACCCTGCCAGTCAGTGGATTTTAAAACTTTAAAATGGGCCTAAACTAAAAAAGTGAAGATTTTCCTTACAGGAAAAATTTAGACATGTTAAGTGCGCAGTATCCAAGTGTGCCAAAGCAGAAAAATATACCTTTATGTCTTGAAATACTCCTGCAAAATAGCAATGTGCTTCCTGGTTCACAAGGGTACTCAGGAACTTCTGTGCCTACTGCCTCTTAGCTTTATATCTGCAGTGAAGGATCTAAGGAACTGTGCCTTTGATAGTTATTTGCACATAATTTGAGATAACAATTGATGATGTCACTGCTTTGCTGCTCACTGTTCTCCTTAATGAAGGCTCTGATATGAGGAAGCAAAATCCTGCCTCTACAAAGATGGCGGCCACCACACAGAGACTCAGTGCAGAACAAGGTGTAGCGCTACCTCCGTAGGAGCTGCTGAGTGTAACAGGTTATTTCCCAAGACAAATATACCTAGGAAGCAAATAGAGGACAAATGGTGCTCTCCGTATAATAATAACTATTTAATGTTTAAAAAGGAAATACACTTACATTAAAAGGCACTAAGAACCTAGTGCCAAGTAAACAAGCTTAGTCTCATAAAATCCAGACATCAATCATAGTCGGTGCATCAGACACAATCGACGGTGCAACAAACACATTCGTGCCAGTCCGCGGGTGACGCCACTTCCTCCCTCCGTACGCTTTACATTCATTTACACATCCGCTGAAGAAGTTCCGGTTAAGTGGAACGCAATGCGTATGGAGGGAGGAAGTGACATTTAAGCATTAAATAGTTATTATTATATGGAGAGCACTATTTGTCCTCTATTTGCTTTCTGGGTATCTATGCAACCGGAGAGGCTCTGGGAGAAGTGATCATTGGTACCATCCAGGACTTCCTACTTGCATCACTGCTTGAGAGGGGTTGTTGCCTTTTCCCTAATTAAAGGCAGAGGCTCTGTATGATCCCTGTAATAAGTATCATTAGAGAAAGGTGAGCCGCCTGTGTAATTGGTGATGGACTCCTGAGCACCCCTGAGCACCCTTTTTCACGTGTGAAGCTGAAATGTGCATGCTCTAAGATCCCACTGATACAGCACGTGTGAGGAAGTCTTTTCTGAATGAACTTTTGGACTTTTTTACTACATAGGAGCGCTGCACAGTTTGATTATTATTGTATTTCCCAATACAGTGCAGAGGCAGCCTGGCACACAGTAACAGTCCATTCACTTTGACTCAGAAATCAGTCTAGGGCAGGGGTAGGAAACCTTAGAGAAGTGGAAGTCTACCTGACCGACATGGGAGTCAAAGATCACCGAGCACCATGTTGCCCATGTCACCCAATGTCGCCTCCTCATGCCTGATTTAAACCTATAATCTCTGTACTACTATGTTGCAATCAAGTACCTTGCTCATGAATTATTGGTTCATATCAGACAGCAAAGATGCAACATATTGCCTCCTCACCACCTATGAAACAGACACAGAGGAGCATCAATGCTTGCCGCACTTGTGAATGAGCCCTTAGTTGCATTTGGTGGCAGCAGCCTTAGGGCTTATTCACATGTGAGGTTGGGAGGTGGTAAAACCTGAGGTTGAGCTGCGGTTTTACTGCCCCCCCAATCCCTACCCACTTTAGCTGCAGAGGCAGCAGCAGAGGGATGTACACTTGCTGCAGCAGGAATTGTACCCCCTGTCACTTTCGATGGGAGATCACGACCCGTTCAAGTGAATGGGATCAATGTGCAAGCACCCCGCAACCGCATGTAATGCGGGGTCCAAGAGATTAAAACAGGTGGTGAGGAGGCAATATAACGCCTCCTCATTGCCTGTTTTAACTCCTTGGTCACTGTACTGGACAAGGTTGCAGGGTGCACTACTCACAGATCCTTGGGGTAGAGAACAAGCCCATTAGCTCTGTCTGTAGGAAAGTAGTCCAGCAGCCAGTCCAGAGGTGCTCCAGAGGCAGACAGAACCCTGAAGCTTACAGATCAGTTCTCTCTCATCTCACAGATCCATCCCAAAAGGAGGGAAAAAGACAATCTCCTCAGGGCTCCAGACAATTTAACAGCAAAATAGCTCCATCTGGGCACACCTTCATATGGATTGGCCAGGCCCTGATAAATATTCAAAAACAAAAACAGGAGGGTTGGGGAACCCAAGGGATGTGAACACACATCCACACACTACGAAAATATGTGGTGGGGCTCCGTGGCAAGGAAACCACCTATATAGTCAAAAACCAAACTAGAAGAGAGCTTGATTCAAAAGGTGCCACTTAAAGGAGCCTCTGGGACATAGGGCAAAAATGAATATTTGAATAAAGCACTACTGCAATATATATACAGTAGGTACAAAACATGTATATAAGTTTATTTAGTTACAAAAACCAACCAAATGCTTGGGATAAAAAAAAAACCTCCACCTTTCATCATCATATGCAGACAACGTTGTCTGTTCTGAGAGCAGCAAAAAATAGAGCAATGAATGAAGATCGTGCAACCCTGCTCTCAGAGAAAGAGAAGTCCCCTGCGGAACCTAGTCAGCAAAGGGAACCTGTACAGTTCATCACGGAATATGGAACTCAGTGGTCAGAAGTAGGCAAAACTATGGAGAGACATTGGTCTACTTTTTCTCGTTGCCTTATCCTGTCAAAAATAGTAGGGGATTATCCCCATATGGTTGCTTGTAGAGCCCCAAATCTGGCAGACATACTTGCTAAGTCAGAGTATGTACGGACAGCGGATGAATCATGGCTCTCTGTCTCTCTAGGACAAAAGGTATGGTGCAGTCACTGTTAAATCTGTAAATTTGTTGAGCGAACAGAGACGTTTACAGATGGGGACAATGTGAATGTGTATAAGATAAAGAGTTTAATCAATTGTGCCACGACTAAAAGTGATTCACAGCTTAAGGTCCGTGCACACGATTCAACAGTCGTACAACAACGATCTTACAACAGCTTGTTGTACGATAATCTGACCCTTAGTATGCGCGATTACAACAGCCGACGTTCAACAGTCGTACAACTGAAATTGGCTGAGCAGACTAGAAAACTTCTGTTGTACAACAAGCTGTTGTACGACTGTTGACTCGTGTGTACAAAAGTTGGCCCAATAAAGTTGTAAGTGCTAAAAACGCATGTTCTGAATCCTGGAAGTGTTCGGTCGTGTAACGTGTTCCTAATTCACAAATCACATTCATCTGAACTTCCTCGTTATATGCTCGTAACATGTCACTACGTTCGGCTTTGTTGTACAACGACTTGACTCATGTCAGTACGCAAGACACAACCGGCAACAGCCGATTTTGGACAAAAGTTGAACATGCTGTTGTACGACCGTTGCACCGCGTTTATGAGGCATTACAGTGTCCCTGTAATAAAATCAATATAGGGAAAACTAAACGCCAATTATGTGTTCGCATTGGCAAACACTTAGGTGATATTAAACATAAGGAACCAAAAAGTCCTTTAGCACAACACTTTCTATCACACCACCAGTCCAACCCTGAACAAAATTAAAAGGGATTTACGCTCTAAAGATAAGTCAACGAATAGGTTATTTTGATAAGATTCTCCTTAAAATGGAGAAACTTTGGATATATAAGTTAAAAGGGTTAAACAAAGAATTAAACTTACAACCCTTTTTGGACTGATAAAGTTCCCTCAAGTTACCTTGATCCTTGATAGAGTATTAGAGGAGATAGGATGCTTCTCTTTAGTCTGTATTTTCATCATTCATTTCTCATTTTCCATTCAATTCGATTACGTAGGTTGTTCCCAAATCTTATTCTCTATAGCTATCTGTGGATGTTAGAAGATAAGGTGTTCAGCCTGTGTGTGCATTATGATTTCTTTGAGGTACAGTGGATCTGCTGATTAATTAAGGCTGTGGATCGGGTCTAGATGTGGTTGTTTCCCCTCACATTCAGTTTTATGAATTTGCATATGGTGCATCTGTCCCCCATTGAAAATTAAGGCTGGGATAGAAAGTGTATTTATACTCACCTCAACTAGGGGACGCCACATCCTGACAAATCTAGGGCTTCCCAGTGAAATGCGTTGACGTCATGCTCCTGTGCGTCTGACATCATCCTATGATATTTTTCTAACTACACTGTGATTAGACCCCATGGCATTCCCAACAAGTGAGACTGTTTCAAACCATTCGTGGGTGTTAAGCGCCTGATCGACTATCTCATTCAGCCTTGTCTGTTCGCTGTCAGCCGCTTTAGCAGCTGTGTGATTTCCAATGTGCACAGGACTAGGCTCTGAGACTTTGAACCCGTGGATTTGGAAGTGGTCATAGCACATAACCCTGGCTCAGTGTAGCCGCACATCTTTATGTCCGAATCTGACTCTTTGTACACCTCTTCAAGTGACAGGCTACTGACCTGCTTTTAGGCGGAACCACACAGCTGGAATATCTGTGAGCAGAAGATCTGCAGCCCTCGCTCCTTCATCCGAGTGATCCATAGGAGCGGGATGGGATGTACATGTAACTATAACCCATCTTGAAAACTAAACATATGACATTAATTCATGCAGTTATAAGATCAGTGTTATGTAGCTGCATAAGAAGGCTTCTCCAAGCTGAACTCCATCAGCTCCATCCAGTCTGTTCTGTGTGGTGTGCTGACCCGTTCATCACAGGCTGTTGGTCCACTGAACCTGCTTGCAATAATATTGTCCCTTTGGCATATGCATTCAGACTTGGTCCTGCTATCACGTTGGGGGTGTTTCATTCACCCGTTGATTACAGTGGAATTTTTTTAGGGGTATCAAGAGACTGCTTATTCATCTTGCATCGCATGTGGCTACAATGTTGCTATCGGTGTAAAAAAAATTTCATTATGTGCAAATAGCCATGAACATACAGTATCTCACAAAAGTGAGTACACCCTTCACATTTTTATAAACATTTTATTATATCTTTTCATGTGACAACACTGAAGAAATGGCACTTTGCTATAATGTAATGTAGTGAGTGTACAGCTTGTAAAGTAAATTTGCTGTCCCCTCAAAATAACTCAACACACAGCCATTAATGTCTAACAAAAGTGAGTACACCCCTAAGTGAAAATGTCTAAATTGGGACCAAAGTGTCAATATTTTGTGTGGCCACCATTATTTTCCAGCACTGCCTTAACCATCTTGGGCATGGAGCTCACCAGCTCTTCCACTCCTCCATGATGACATCACGGAGCTGGTGGAGACATTGCACTCCTCCACCTTCCATTTGAGGATTCCCCACAGATGCTCAATAGGATTTAGGTCTGGAGACATGCTTGGCCAGTCCATCACCTTTACCCTCACCTTCTTTAGCAAGGTAGTGGTCTTCTTGGAGCTGTGTTTGGGGTCTTTATCATGTTGGAATACTGCCCTGCAACCCAGTCTCCGAAGCAGTGGTGGCTGGTGAAATTTTAGGATGGGGGGGCGCCAGACCTTGCCCTTCCTTTTGGACCCTCCCACTTCTCATACGCCCCACCCCTTATAGGTTGGGTTCATAAGCCCCACCCCCTTGTAGTACATCATATACCAGGCGGCACGTTATACACAGAGCTCTGTACATTATATACCAGACTGTACATTATACACCGGGCTCTGCACATTATATACCATACTGTACATTATACACAGGGCTTTGCACATTATATACCAGACTGTACATTATACACCGGGCTCTGCACATTATATACCAGACTGTACATTATACACCGGTCTCTGCTCGTTATATACCAGACTGTACATTATACATGGGGCTCTGCACATTATATACCAGGCTGTACATTATACACCAGTCTCTGCTCATTATATACCAGACTGTACATCGTACACCAGGCTCTGTACATTATATACCAGACTGTACATTATACACCGAGCTCTGTACATTATATACCAGGCTGCACATTATACACAGAGCTCTGTATATCATATACCAGACTGTACATTATACACCAGGCTCTTTATATCATATAAAAGGCTGCACATTATACACCGGGCTCTGTACATTATATACCAGACTGTACATTATACACCAAGCTCTGTACATCATATACCAGACTGTACATTATACACCAGGCTCTGTACATCATATACCAGGCTACACATTATACACCGCGCTCTGTACATTATATACCAGACTATACATTATACACCGGACTCGGCACATTATATACCAGACTGTACATTATACACTGGGCTCTGCACATTATATACCAGACTGTACATTATATACCAGACTGTACATTATACACCGAGCTCTGTACATTATATACCAGGCTGCACATTATACACAGAGCTCTGTATATCATATACCAGACTGTACATTATACACCAAGCTCTGTACATTATACCAGACTGTACATTATACACTGGGCTCTGTATATCATATACTAGGTTGCACATTATACCCCGGGCTCTGTACATTATATACCAGACTGTACATTATACACCGGGCTCTGTATATCATATACCAGAATGTACATTATACACCAAGCTCTGTACATCATATACCAGACTGTACATTATACACCGGGCTCTGCACATTATATACTAGACTGTTCATTATACACCAGACTGTACATTATACACCGGGCTCTGCTCATTATATACCAGACTGTACATCATACACCTGGCTCTACACATTATATACCAGACTGTACATTATACACCAAGTTCTGTACATCATATACCAGGCTGCACATTATACACCGGGCTCTGTATATTATAAACCCGGCTGCACATTATACACCAGGCTCTGTACATTATATACCAGACTGTACATTATACACCGGGCTCTGTACATTATATACCAAACTGTACATTATACACTGGGCTCTGCACATTATATACCAGACTGTACATTATACACTGGGCTCTGCACATTATATACCAGATTGTACATTATACACTGGGCTCTGTACATTATATACCAGGCTGCACATTATACACAGAGCTCTGTATATCATATACCAGACTGTACATTATACACTGGGCTCTGTATATCATATACCAGACTGCACATTATACACCGCGCTCTGTACATTATATACCAGACTGTACATTATACACCGGGCTCTGTATATCATATACCAGACTGTACATCATACACCAAGCTCTGCACATCATATACCAGACTGTACATTATACACCGGGCTCTGTATATCATATATCAGGCTGCACATTATACACCGTGCTCTGTACATTATATACCAGACTGTACATTATACACCGGGCTCTGTACATTATATACCATACTGTACATTATAATCCGGGATCTGCACATTATATACCAGACTGTACATTATACACCGGGCTCTGTACATTACATACCAGACTGTACATTATACATCAAGCTCTGTACATTATATATCAGACTGTACATTATACACCGGGCTATGTATATCATATACTAGGCTGCACATTATACGCTGGGCTCTGTACATTATATACCAGACTGTACATTATACACCGGGCTCTGTATATCATATACCAAACTGTACATTATACACCAAGCTCTGTACATCATATACCAGACTGTACATTATACACCGGGCTCTGTATATCATATACCAGGCTGCACATTATACACTGTGCTCTGTACATTATATACCAGACTGTACATTATACACCGGGCTCTGTACATTATATACCATACTGTACATTATACTCCGGGATCTGCACATTATATACCAGACTGTACATTATACACCGGGCTCTGTACATTACATACCAGACTGTACATTATACACCGGGCTCTGCACATTATGTACCAGACTGCACATTATACACTGGGCTCTGCTCATTATATACCAGACTGTACATTATAAACCAAGCTCTGTACATCATATACCAGGCTGTACATTATACACTGGGCTCTGTATATCATAAACCAGGCTGCACATTATACACCGGGCTCTGTACATTATATACCAGACTGTACATTATACACTGGGCTCTTCACATTATATACCAGGCTGTACATTATACACTGGGCTCTGTACATTATATACCAGACTGTACATTATACACCGGGCTCTGCTCATTATATACCAGAATGTACATTATACACCGGGCTCTGCACATTATGTACCAGACTGTACATTATACACCAGGCTCTGCACATTATATACCAGACTGTACATTATACATCGGGCTCTGCACATTATATACCAGACTGTACATTATACACCGGGCTCTGTACATTATATAACAGACTGTACATTATACACCTTGCTCTGCACATTATATACTAGGCTCCACATTATACACCGGGCTCTGTATATCATATACCAGGCTGCACATTATACACCGGGCTCTGTACATTATATACCAGATTGTACATAATACACTGGGCTCTGCACATTATATACCAGACTGTACATTATACACCGGGCTCTGTACATTATATACCAGACTGTACATTATACACCGAGCTCTGTACATTATATACCAGACTGTACATTATTCACCAGGCTCTGTACATTATATACCAGACTTTACATTATACACCGGGCTCTGCACATTATATACCAGATTGTACATTGTACACTGGGATCTGTACATTATATACCAGGCTGTACATTATACACAGAGCTCTGTACATCATATACTGGTATATAATATATACTGGTATATAATGTACAGAGCTCTGTGTATAATGTACAGCCAGGTGTTTAATGTACAGAGCCCGGTGTATAATGTACAGCCTGGTATATAATGTACAGAGCTTTGTGTTTTATACCATAGAAATCACATATGTGCCGTTATTGGGTATCCATACAATTGATTGCTCTCGCTCTGCATCCACTGTTATATACTTTATTTTTTTACTGTTCATCATTTTTCCTAACCTGGTAAATCCTTTATAAATATATTATATAATAATAAAATATTTTTTTAACCATAAGACATATATTTCTCTTTAAAAAAAACCCTCAGCACAGGAGTAGTTCTATTCCCATCCTGTGTGTATTTTCAAAGAGAAATATATAGTGCATTATGGTTAAAAAAATTATTTTATTACTTATATAATATATTTATAAAGGTTTTATCACTGGTAAACCTGGTAAAAACTTATATAAATAATAACAAAATATATATTTTTTTTAAGAAAACTCAGAAGGCATTATATAATTCCACTTTTACATGAACAGAGGATGGGCTGTGGGCAATAAAATGATTTCTGTGTTTTTTAGGGCCAAGCTTCAGTGATTAATTACTGACCGACTGGCGAGTGACTGGCGACTGCTCACCTCCTCAGGAACCGCTCGATCTGTGTGTACCAGGAAAGGAGTTGCCATCCTGTGGAGGTGCCTTGATTGACAAAGCCATCAGCCAACAGGAAGGTTGAGGCGCACAGCTTAGCGCCACAAGGCAGGATTAAACCCTGCCATTGAAGCGTGTCATCTGCAATCACGTGATTGCAACGATGTCACACTTCCCATAGTGCACTGTGTCTGGCGCCAAAACACAGTGCACAACCTTTTTTTTTTGAAAGGGACCTTTTCTGTTTTACTTAGGGGGGCGGCGCCCGTGCACCCTCTACGGACGGGCCGCCACTGCTCCGAAGGGAGTGGATCATGCTCTGTTTCAGTAAGTCACAGTACATGTTGGCATTGTGACGATATGCGGGGCAAAGTGATAGATGATCACTACCTGTCGCCTCACATAAATTCACTTGGATTGGACTGAAGCGGATTCTGGGCCGGGTTTTCAGGTCCACTGGAGTCCAGTCTCAGGTGTGGTTAAATGTCCAGGAAGAGACGACAGTATGGCTCTGGCTTTGGACTCAGTATCACTATACTGAGAGAGCTACACCTTGGGAATTGGTTGCTCTAAGGACTCAATAAGAAAATGTTTGCATTTGTTTTCTTTGGAGGTGTCTGGGACTAGGCCCGACACCGTATAGAGAGGTATTCTGTTTTGTATAGTTTAGCGCCAGATGGCAAGGACTTGTTTTTGCTATTTTGTTTGTTTTATGACCTGCAACCTTTCTCAATAAAACTGGCAAACCTCCAGACTTTTAAGAAAGTTTACCTGCAAGCTGCCTTTTTTCCCAGGAAAAGTGATCCCCACAAGCTAATCTCCCACAGCATTCATGGTTCCCTCAGTGAACTGTAGCTCCTCAGTGCCGGCAGCACTCATGCAGCCCCAGATCATGACACTCCCACTACCATGCTTGACTGTAGGCAAGACACACTTGTCTTTGTACTCCTCACCTGGTGGCCACCACACACGCTTGACACCATCTGAACCAAATAAGTTTATCTTGGTCTCATCAGACCACAGGACATGGTTCCAGTAATCCAGTAAATGTCCTTAGTCTGCTTCTCTTCAGCAAACTGTTGGGGGATTTCTTGTGTATCATCTTTAGAAGAGGCTTCCTTCTGGGACGACAGCCATGCAGACCAATTTGATGCAGTGTGTGGCGTATGGTCTGACAGGCTGACCCCCCACCCCTTCAACCTCTGCAGCAATGCTGGCCGCACTCATATGTCTATTTCCCAAAGCCAGCCTCTGGATATGAGGCTGAGTATGTGCACTCAACTTCTTTGGTTGACCATAGTGATGCCTGTTCTGAGTGGAACCTGTCCTGTTAGACCACTGTATGGTCTTGGCCACCGTGCTGCAGCTCATTTTCAGGGTCTTGGCAATCTCCTTATAGCCTAGGCCATCTTTATGTAGAGCAACAATTATTTTTTTCAAATCCTCAGAGAGTTCTTTGCCATGAGGTGCCATGTTGACCTTCCAGTGACCAGTATGAGAGAATGAGAGCAATAACACCAAATTTAACATAACTGCTCCCCATTCACACCTGAGACCTTGTAACACTAACAAGTCACATGACACCGGGGAGGGAAAATGGCTAATTGGGCCCAATTTGGACATTTTCAATTAGGGTTGTACTCACTTTTGTTGCCAGTGGTTTAGACATTAATGGCTGTGTGTTGAGTTATTTTGAGGGGAGAGCAAATTTACACTGTTATACAAGCTGTACACTCACTACTTTACATTGTAGCAAAGTGTAATTTCTTCAGTGTTGTCACATGAAAATATATAATAAAATATTTACAAAAATGTGAAGGGTGTACTCATTTTTGTGAGATACTGTACATTGATACCATGTGTGTATAAATACATGGTGCTTTCTATCTCCCCTTTAGACTTCTTAAACTGATTATGTTCAATTCTGGGTGAATGAGAGTGTATGCATGGATGGCACCATGGCGTTATTTTGGTTTCCTGATAAATATTCGGGCTGTTTATCTGAATTCTCCATCCCTAAGCCCTAGAAATTCCTCAAGAGGCAGGGTAAGCAATCAAACTCCCAGCCTGTGAAACCCTGAACAGACCAGAGCAAACAAACACTGCTCCACTGATTACAGAGCAAGCCAAAAACTAAATTTATCTAGCAATCTAACTAGGAGGATGCTACAAAGGCATGGGAAGTCAGTAATGGAAATAACCTGCAGGGAAACCACAGACAAAACTGGTGACTAGTCCTTTGACATCTGCTTTCTTTTTTTTTTTTTTTTGGTCAAAGCTTCCACAGTTCAATTCCTCTTTTAGTGTGTTGAAAATGTTATTACCACTTGCAGCCAATATGTGTTGCACCCTTTAGTGCTACACCTAAGGGGCATCCAGAGCTCGGCTGAGAGTCCATGAGTATATGTCCATGGTTACTATACGTAGAGAATGTAGTAACCTGGAGCTTTAAATTCACGTTTGTAAATGTGTACGCAGTGGGGATGCAGGTCATAAAATAGGAATCCTAAATAATTATGGGAGTTACTAATGGCAGAGGGGATGCAGAAAAGCAGCCAAGGTCAGTAAAGAAAAGCTCTTACTAGCTGACATTTCAGCATGATTTCTGCCTAGAATGTTTCCTAAAGTGAGTTACACAAAGACATGATCTAGAGCAGCAATTTAAATGTTAGACATCTAGACTACAGTGTTTTGTAAAATTATGCCCTAAAATAAAACAAGAATTAAAATACAGCCCTTACTTGTAATGCAAGGCATTAGTTTGACGAATAGCCCAATAAATGAGTCATATTATAGAGTATTTATAATGAATCTTGGTTTGTCTGGTAGCCTTGACCAATCATCTCAAGGAAAAGCCAACAGACGCCTTAAATAAAAAGCAGCAGGTTTTTATCATTCAGAAATCATTAAAATGAAAGACTTACATAAGGTAAAGGTTGCATTCTGAATGAACAATCTTACACTTTTGCGAACTGTATTGTATGCAAGCTCTTTGTTCAAGGTAATGCTAAAAATAGATGAGCTTTTTAATGGCTGGCAAACTTTTCCCCCAAATAATAGGATGAAAAAACCATACCACTGTCTTTGTTTTTGCTCTCATACATGCAATCAATTTTTTGGTCAACTTTTTAAAAAAATAGCTTCAAGGAGATGCTTTACATAACTGCAATGTCATCCAGGATTCTATGTGATTATTGCAGCCGTTGATTGTACCCAGGGCTGTATTTACAAAAAGGCACTTCTGGATCAATGGGTTTGAATGCACATCAAACACAAACAAACAACACCTGCCTTCTCATGAGCCCGAAGTCAAAAAATGATATGCATAACCTATACTTCTTAAATATTGAACTGCAAGTACAAAATATTTAGTAAAATATATTTCAAGAAGCAATACTTATGACCCTAATTAAATAATAAAGAAAAATAACAATAAACCTGTGCTTACGAATAACAAGCAGCTTGCACAATATACTGACAGCAAAAGGTTATATATAAACACAAAAGGTGCAGAGCTAAAAAGGGTGTTTTAAAGGAGAATAAAAAAGTATAACGTTCATAATAATAAGAGTCCAAATAATGTGATTCCGAATGGTGAACAAGAAATCTTGTGAGGAATCCTCCACCATCCTGATCACCAGGATCACATGACGTTGCCGCCCACCGAGGTTGGCCATCTTGTCGTTTGGAAACATCTCTGTTTTTATATTGATTCACATGCAAGTTTTTCTTCCGTATGGTGAGTGTGTATTTTGTAAACTGTTTAATAAGCCCCCCTCTTTTTGAACATACTGCACCATGAGATATCTATCTGCTTTGTTGACATTATATATCTGGTGGAGTCTCTGTCATATGGAGTCTATCTGATGTGAAAGGAATTCTTTTGGTGTTTGATATCAGAGTGACCAAGAGTAATCCGATTTGTAAAGAGCGCCAGTGACCACTTTATAGGGGTGGTCCACAGTTTACGGTAAGAGGCAGTGTGTGCATACCCGCTGGTTGAGGATCCCTCACAAGATTTCTTGTTCACCATTCGTAATCACATTATCTGGACTCTTATCGTTTTGAACTTTATACTTTATATTCCCCTTTAAAACACCCTTTTTAGCGCTGCACCTTTTGTGTTTATATGTAATACTTATGACCTTGTTTCAAAATACGTGGGTTCCATATATGAGTACACCTCTCACATTTTTGTAAATATTTTATTATATCTTTTCATGTGACAACACTGAAGAAATGACACTTTGCTACAATGTAAAGCAATGAGTGTACAGCTTGTATAACAGTGTAAATTTGCTGTCTCCTCAAAATAACTTAGCACACAGCCATTAATTTCTAAACTGCTGGCAACAAAAGTGAGTACACCCCTAAGTGAAAATGTCCACATTGGGCCAAAAGTGTCAATATTTTGTGTGGCCACCATTATTTTCCAGCACTGCCTTAACCCTCTTGGGCATGGAGTTCACCAGAGCTTCACAGGTTGTCACTGGACTCCTCTTCCACTCCTCCATGACGACATCACAGAGCTGGTGGATGTTAGAGACCTTGCGCTCCTCCACCTTCCATTTGAGGATGCCTCACAGATGCTCAATAGGGTTTAGGTCTGGAGACATGCTGGGCCAGTCCATCACCTTTACCCTCAGCTTATTTAGCAAGGCAGTGGTCTTCTTGGAGGTGTGTTTGGGGTCATTATCATGTTAGAATACTGCCCTGCGGCCCAGTCTCCGAAGGGAGGGGATCATGCTCTGCTTCAGTACATGTTGGCATTCATGGTTCCCTCAATGAACTGTAGCTCCCCAGTGCCGGAAGCACTCATGCAGCACCAGATCATGACACTCCCACCACTGTGCTTGACTGTAGACAAGACACACTTGTCTTTGTACTCCTCACCTGGTTTCCACCACACACGCTTGACACCATCTGAACTAAATAAGTTTATCTTGGTCTCATCAGACCACAGGGCATGATTCCAGTAATACATGACCATAGTCTGCTTGTCTTCAGCAAACTGTTTGCGGACTTTCTTGTGCATCATCTTTAGAAGAGGCTTCCTTCTGGGATGACAGCCATGCAGACCAATTTGATGCAGTGTGCGGCTTACGGTCTGAACGCTGACAGGCTGACCCCCCACCCCTTCAGCCTCTGCAGCAATGCTGGCAGCACTCATACGTCTATTTCCCAAAGACAACCTCTGGATATGACTCTGAGCATGTGCACTCAACTTCTTTGGTCGACCATGGTGAAGACTGCTCTGAGTGGAACCTGTCCTGTTAAACCGCTGTATGGTCTTGGCCACTGTGCTGCAGCTCAGTTTCAGGGTCTTGGCAATCTTCTTATAGCTTAGGCCATCTTTATGTAGAGCAATAATTCTTTTTTTCAGACCATCAGAGAGTTCTTTGCCATGAGGTGCCATGTTGAACTGGCAGTAACCAGTATGAGAGAGTGAGAGTGATAACACCAAATTTAACACACCTGCTCCCCATTCACACCTGAGACATTGTAACACTAATGAGTCACGTGAAGGAAAATGGCTAATTTACCCAATTTGGACATTTTCACTTGGGGTGTACTTACTTTTGTTGCCTGCGGTTTAGACATTAATGGCTGTGTGTTGATTTATTTTTAGGGGACAGCAAATTTACACTGTTATACAACCTATACACTCACTACTTTACATTGTAGCAAAGTGTCACTTCTTCAGTGTTGTCACATGAAAAGATATAATAAAATATTTACAAAAATGTGAGGGGTGTACTCACTTTTATGACTTACTGAATATTGTACTAAGAAAAAGTGTATCCTAAATAATTGTAAACATTAGGGAAGAGCTCAATGTTTGGCCCCAACACAAGTTCAGACTAAACTTTGGCTGTTCGCTAATTCGTCCAAATGTATTACATCTGAATATATAGCCAAACATCATATATAGTAGCGGCATTTCTACTACTACTATATATGACAGCTTCCTATCTGTCAATGGTTCCTAAAAAGTGGTGGGTGTCGGCACCCACTGTGTCCTCAGCAACCAGTGACATTACCTGGCCCCATTCATTTACTTGCTGGGAATCCCTGGCAAAGTAAACAATGGGGATAGGATAGTGTGATGTCACTGACAAACTATGGCCACAAAGTAATTTTTGGGCAATTACACTGACCAAATATGGGCATAGCCATATTTGGTAAATTATGTCACTTTTAGGATCATACCCACTTTTAATGGCAGGTCCCAGGATATATCATTCAGCATGAGGGATTGGGCTTGTCTGTCGGCCAATGCAACTTTTTTAAATAAAGGACTTGTCTAAAACTATGTGACTGTCATGATTCAATGTTTACTTTTTGTGTGAATCACTAGAACCCCATACTCATTGACAGTGGCGGCTGGTGATAAACTTTTTAGGGGGGGGTGCAAACAAGCCCCTCTAGGTCCTTACCTCCAAACGGAGCCTCCATCCTGTGCTGTCATGGCTTCCGATACCTGACGGCTTCCGTGTTCCAAATCTTCAGCCTCCTGATTGGCCCGGAACGACCAGAAGTGACTTATGGCGAATTTTGATTTGCTAAAATCAAAAGTGGGCGGGTTCGGGGCACAGTGCTCTACACCCCAAGCACAGTGTTAAACAAGCCAATTAGAGCCTCAGGCTCTAATCCTGAGCTTGTTAAACTTTGACGGACCTAATAGACCTCTATTAGTCCTGCGCCCCGTGTACACATAGATCGTTTTATTTTTAAATAACTTTATGATGTTAAAAAATGTTAGTCATATTATTATTTATTTAAAAATAAATCATTCTATTAATCGGTTTCCTATTGGTCAAAACTTTGGGGGGGGGGGGGTGTGCGCCCCTTATGGACCGACCACCACTGTTCATTCACATAGGAGGTAGCACCGATTATTTTAAAAGAAGGCTTCCAGATTTTAATAAGATTTGCAGACCATCACAGCCACCAAGCAATGTATAGTTAACCTTTAAATAATTCTCTATTAGAGCACATTGAAGTTGTTTCACAGCAGGAAGCCTAAACAAAACCAGTAAGATGCAGGCTCTAAGCCTTACTTATACTGCATGTTAAAAGACTGCCTGCAGTTTTATAAGTAAATAGTTTGTTTAAGACATTTTTATCTACATATCTACTGCAATTATAGTTACAATTTTATTCTAAGAGTTTTGATCCACATTCTCCCATCATCATCCTTAATACTGTAAATAATGACATATTTCTGCTTATGACATATGAAGGTGTTTGGACCACTAATTAAATATAAAGAAAATAAATCTTCCCACGAATATCAAGTTTACATGATGAGTCCATACTGTTTTACAGCTTTTCTGTCTTACACACAGGGATTGAATATTTCCTTTTTTCCCATCCAGGTTTGCCAGGTAACATATTTCCAGAACATGGTAAAATAGCCTGACTGAGCTTTTATGTATTCAGAATAATTAGTGGAAATGTAACCAAATTTTGTGGAAGGAAATAAGTAATGATATTGTATGCATGCTGTGTTAATTGTCAGGATCCTGCTGTGTTTATTTAAGTAAATAATTATGCTATTAAATTAAAATTCATACTTATTGTCTACAGCAGTGCTGATTTGCCTAGCGATATAAATATATTTACAGCAAAGAAAGTTGTTTTCATGACATATAATTACATTAGGGTTTCCAGTATAGAGACAGTTTGATATGTGACACTGAAGGTTGTTGCAAATTTACACAGCAGTTTACGCATATTTAAAACTCACTAATATTAGTAAGTTTATGAATTAATTTAAATGGCACCTGCTAGTTAAAGTAGCAACAATATCACTATTTATGCACAGTTGTATTTGACATGTGAAATATGATTGGAAGACTAACAGAAGTTTTATGCATAATAAAACATACTGATCAAATTAAAATTAAAATTAATGAATAGATACCAAAGGAAAGGAATTTAGAGGTGTTGTCCAAACCACCCAATTATACAGCTCTAATTTATTTTGTGTAGGATAGGGAATGGAATTAAATAATCTAATTGTTTGCTGAGATGAGCACTTCCACCATTTTATCTCGGGATCAAAATGTTTGTCAGTGCAAGAACTGTAGGGATTCAGTGCATGATACTCTCTGCACCAATAAGGTAAGTATCTGGGTTAAGGGTTAAAGTGTGATTAAAGTCAAAATGTTTTTTTCCTAAATCAAATAAAAATAGCATATCTCACATGCATTTGATTTTTCAGATTTTCTCCTCCTGAGTTTACTTTTTCATTTGTCCTCTGCCCAGTGATATGTTCCTGTTCTCTCTGTATCCCCTGTGCCACTGGGACCTAAGGTGTCCTGTATGAATCTCTGCAACATGTTTGCTCCTGCCCTGTACTACAACTGTATATGCAGCCATTCAGAGAGCCATTCACACAGCGCAAGAGGGACACAGGGCAAAAGCCAAGCCTCTCCTCCACCTCTAATGGAGGCACAGAGGTAATGGGAATATAGCGGCACTGACAGGGGACAATTGAAATAGAAATCTCTGAAAAGGAAATTAAAAAAACATTCACATGCATATGAGTTATATTATTTTTATTTGATTTGGTTTAGGAAAAAAACGGAAAATTAAAAGGACTAAGTCAAAAAGACTGTTGTTAAAATAATCATTGCAATGAAAAGCACTGCAAAGAAAGAAACAATATACTTTTTTTAACAAGAAAAAGTTTATTAAAAATAATAAACAGTTATAGGCATTGTTTAAGACACATTTGGCAGTACAGACATGGGCAATCTTCATGTTCATAATTCAACTAGTCCAGATGGAGGAGTAGGCCTACAGTCCTCTACAGGATGGGAAGTATAGTACTTTGTGAGTATATCAACAGAGGAGCGGGGAGGCAGAAAAAAAAAAGGGGGGGGGATCAAGGGGGAGGAGGGAGCAAAATAGAAGAAACTATATACTTACCTGTTCTGGAACCTATTTGTGGAATCCTCACTGTCTGATGTAAAATGGTATCTTGGATGCTAGCCCTATGTCATTACTGTGTTCTTATAGAAACACAGCTTGTGGCAGGGGATGCAAGAAACCCAGATGTAAAGATTCTTTGGACACCTTTGCTCTTCAAGACAATGAATATTTCATTAATGGGCTCCAGGACAGGTAAATAGAAAGTCTGTTGGGGTGGTTTTTTTTCAATTTTTATTTCAATGAATGCTGCGCTTTATTGTAGCACACATGCGTTTTAACACATGTAACGTGTGTTTCTGCACATTGCACTAACGCACGTAATATTGCAGTGTAATGGTGTGAATGGGCACCAAGATGTCAGTACTATGATGGTACCGAGCAGGCTGCACCAGTACTAACAGTATCTGTACATACCTTTACATGACCCTTCCAGCACCACTAGTTCCCCACATCCCAGGCAACTAGGATACGATTTTCAGCACTTCTTAATAGTGGTGAGGGTTGGCCTGCCCCTCCTATTTTCCACAAACACCTATTAGCTTTAAGCAAATAATAAAAATAATGCTATAAAACATCAGTTTTAAACAGTGTACATTTTCAATAAAAATATAACGTAAAATTGACTAAAAACAACTGCAATTATTTTGGCTATACGTCTCCCATGGATCACAGGAGTGTGCTCCTGTGACCAGTTTCTAGCCCGCTGTTGGTTGACGTCAATTAGTCGGCCCAGGCTCTAAAAAGATCTCAACTTTACAGTCAGGATCCATCCAGATGCTTGATAGCTGCAGCTGGCTCAGCCTCTCAGCGAACCACTGGGATACTGAACCAGGTGCTCCTGTCCCCTCCATGGCCTGGCGCTTCAGTGAGCACTGGAGGGGCAGAGCAGAGAGCTAGTGACTAATAGTCAATGGCTCTCTGCAGACTGAATACTGAGAACTGAGCAATCAGCAGTGTCTGATTGCTCAGTTCTTGGAATAGAGCCAGCAAAGGACAGCTGCAGCTGGGATTGGTGCTGCAACCATCTAGGTGAGTATGTATGTTTGTTTTTTTCTATTCCGGAACCTCTCTTTTAAGAAATCCTAACGTGTACACTCCCTTTCCTCTCTCCTTATACAGTATATTCACAGACCATGTTGTATTCAATAAACAGAACACAAGATGGTCTGTGAGTGGAAAAGAACAATGCCTCTAAGTCTTGTATGTCAAATACAAGGCCAATGGGCCGAATGCAGCTCACCAGGCCTTGTCATGTGGCCCTCGCACCCAGTTTTGCAGTCGAAACACGGTGGAACTCCATTCCGCCACCTCCAGCTTGTCCCACTCCCTGCAGTCACTTGTAAACACAGAGGCCTTCTCTGTTTACAAGGGACAGCTTTGCTGTCAGCTGCCCCTGGATCTAACAGACCACTGCAGGTACACAGTGGGGCCAAATCTCCAGAATCTGAGAGAGGGAACAGGAAGCTTTGGGGAGGGGGAGGATTGAGGATGGTGTTGCACACTGTGCATAGCGCACTCCTAGACCCTGCACTCTGTACACAGTGCAACCCTGAACCCTGCACTCTGTACGTAGCACAGCCTGAACCCTGCACTCTGTATGTAATGCACCCCTGAACCCTGCACTCTGTGCATAATGCACTCCTGAGCTCTGCACTCTGTACGTAGCGTAACCTGAACTCTGCACTTTGTACATAATGCATTCCTGAACCCTGCACTCTGTATGTAGAATAATCCTGAACCCTGCACTCTGTACAAAGCGCACCCCAGATACAATTGGTCCTTGGAGGGCAACCATACTGCAGATGCGACCCACGATTGAGTTTAGCACCCCTGATCCTATCACTTACACATACAAAGATCCGGTAATTTATACAACCCTCCACTCCCCTTGTCCATTGACAGGATGCCTCATATTCTGTTCACAGAATACAAGACATTCTGTGAATGTACAAGGGGATAGGAGAGGGAGAGTAAATGACAGGATCTGTTGTTGTTGTTGTATGAGAGCAGCAGCTCTTACAACTACAGCAAGGGGAACATAGCAATGGCTATTTAATATGAGCAATACAAATCAACAAATTCTAAAGAAAAAAGGACTGAGGTGAGCATTTACACACGTAATAAGAGGTAACTTTTCCCTTTTAAATTTGTATAATGTCTGTGCCTGGAGTTCCACTATAAATAAAAACACTAAATGTGCTTTAACTATGCAGTATGCATTTAAAGGCTAGATCAGGGTTTCTCAACCAGGGTTCCATGGAACCCTAGAGTTCCTCCAGAGGTTGCTAGGAGTTCCTTGAGCAATGAACAATTTCTCCCTCTCAGAGGGTTCCAACTGGCACCACTGATCTTTTTTTCTGTCTGTAAGGGATGATTCTTCCTAATGACCACAAGTGTAAGGATTTTTCTTCCCACTGACCATCTCACTGATGTATCATGAGTTGTAGTAGATATAGTCATTTTTAGCAGGGCTTCCCTGAGATCAGAAAGTTATTTCAAGGGTTCCTTGAAAAGGTTGAGAAAGAATGGGCTAGATAAATATTTCAAAAAGTAACAATAAACAGTTACGAAAAGAGGATAAAATGTTAGAAGCAGGTAACTACAGACCACCATGCCCCGACTTCTGTTGTGTGTAAATTGATTTAAAGCACTTTGAGGGAAGACGTGAAAAAATATATAGAAGCTATTTAGCAAACAAACTAATAACAGAGAATCAGCATGGATTTTTGAAAAGTAGGTCTAACTAGCTTGCCCTATTTTTATCAAGCGGTAAGTTTAAATTTGAAAGTTAGAAATGCTATTGATGTAATATATTGGGATTTTGCTAAAGCATTCCACACTGTACAACATAATATCCTTGCACAGAAGTTGAGAATTCTAGGATTAGAGGAAAGTATTTGTACATGGTTAAAAGGCAGAAGAAAAAAGTAGATATCAAAAGTAGTTTTACATGGGCCAGTTCTTTTCATTCTATTTATTTTTGATCTTGGGATAAAATAGCAACCTTGCAAATTTTGAGAAATGCATATATATATATATATATATATATATATATATATATATATATATATATATATATATTTATTATTATTATTAAAATGATTATCATCATCAGGATAGTGATATTTTACACAAATAATCTGGTGTGTTAGATTTTTCTTATTCCACAACAAAGGAGCTGCTACAGTGGTCATTTACTGAGGGATTTGCTGTGTGATTAACACAGCAGCTGTTTGCTGGATGTTTGTTTCTCTGTTCATCACAGCATTTGGCTATTATTTTCATGCAGTATTCACTCTATGTGTAAATCAATGGTTGATGGGTAAATCTTGTTTGATTTTAAATGTGATGGGCTAATCTGTTTTTTAACTAGAACCTCATTATTATGTTTTATGCTGATGGGTGAATCCCTTTTAAAATCATAGGCAAATAGGGAAAATTATTTTTGAAAATGATGGGTGAATAAAGTGACTCTTCTTTGAAAATAATGGGTTAATCGTTTGAAACAACAGGCAAATAGGGGGAATCCATAAAAAACAGCCAAATACTCTAAAATACAGACAGGCGAGTGTTCAACAAATATTTGCTGTGTGAATCGCACCGTGAATATTTCAAAACTAGTCCACTAACTACATCACTTAATTGTGATTTGTTCCAAGCATGTTATATATAGCAGTACTGCCATCTAGTGAGCAAGTTACAATTAACTACAGGTAACAACTTACAGCTATTAATCTTAGTACAGGCAGTCCCCTAGTTATGAACATCTGACTTATGAACGACCCCTACTTACAAACGGAGGGAGACAACAGGAAGTGACAGGAAATCTCCCCCTAGGAAGGGAAATTCACTCCTGTAAGAGTTATTATGGGAAAAAGGTGTCTCCACTGATGCTTTATCACCAAGGTTTGTTTCCACAACAACCCAAAATTTTCCAAATCCAATTATCATTGGGACAGGAAGTGAGGTGAAATCTTCTGAACAGAAACATAGACAGCAAAACAAACATTACAGGAGTGTTAACCCTTCCCTATGCTATCCAAAAAGCTTAAAAATATTTGTTTTGCCTGAAGCTACACTTAAAAAATGTACCTGTTCCGACTTACAAACAAATTCGACTTATGAACAAACCTACAGTCCCTATCTTGTTTGTAACCCGGGGACTGCCTGTATTGCAACAGGGCTTTAGATCAATGGTATCCAAACTGCGGTCCGGGGGCCAGATGCGCCCCTTTGCTTGCCTTTATTCGGCCCTTGGGGTAGTGTTCCTCTCACTCATACCAGACACTATTCCAACCACTATCACCGATGATGGGACATAATTCCTCCCACTGATACCAATGATGGGGCATTACTCTTCCTACTGACACCAATGATGGGGCACTATTCCTCCCACGACACCAATGATGGGGCACTATTCCTCCCACTGACACCAATGATGGGGCATTATTCCAACCACTGACACCAACGTCTGGCCCCCCTAAAGTCTCAAGGACCATAAACTGGTCTTTGTTCAGAAAGTTTTCAGACCCCTACTTTAGATCATTCAGCCTTCTGGCAGTGTTTTGATTAAGGTAGTCCAGACAACTCCAGGAACTCCAGACAGGTCTATTGTTTTTAACTTTGGATAGAGTCAGGAACTGCCTAATTTCCAAGATTCCCTGTGTCCCCGCTGCAGACATTTCTATGAAAGAATATTGGTTGAGGGATCAGTCCACCATGAATTGAAATATGGGTTACTTGTTGGCTTGCCATATTAGCTGGGATTCCAGTGGTGGTATATTCTACCTTACAGGGTGAATGAATATTCCAAGAGGTAGAGTGGAACCCCTTGCGATCTGCAATCTGAAAAAGACATAACTTGGTATCATGTATTAAAAACACCAACATGGGTTTTTTTCTGAACTGACCCTAATCTAAAGTATTGTATACATCAGCCCCACTGAACCTACAAATTAACATCAGAAAGGGTGAACCACTTTTATTTCTGTGCTGAGCTGGTGTTGCTCAGTGGTACTTTATGGTGGTCATACACTTTAATGTAATTGCAATTTTAATGCAGATTGTGGAACTTTCTATCTGCCTTCAGCCACAACAATCTGCCAGCCACAGTTTCATATGCTTTCTAATTTTGAGCAACAAAACAATCAAAATTGCAGTGGAAATCACAACCTTCATGACCAGACCAAACTTTGAAGCTTTGGTTTGCTATGATTCAATTATTAACATCTTTTTCACTGCTTTGTGCACCAAAATTATTTAGTTTTTTTCAGCACATATAGGGCCTTCATTTGATATATCAGAAAATGTTGTTTAAGTTTGTTTAGGTGTAATGTATTTTGTATTTTTAACTCCATTTCCAATGGTTTCGCCTAATTATTTTCTCCTATTTATCCCGAGTACAAGGACAAATATCTGTAGGTTTTAATACATGATATATCAATGCTGTATGGTCAATAAACAAGTGTATCTATTTTAGATGTTTAGAAATAATGGCTATAATTCACCAACATTAAGGTACAGCTATAATGATGCCCCCATAATAATTTATGTTCGTGGGTGTAAAAATATTTAAAGGGTAACTCCACTTTCGTGGGGAAAAAAATAGGGAATAAAGAAAAAATAATATAGCATATACAATTGCTACACAAGTCATATTTGTAATTGAATGTTATTAAAAATTACCTTTCCTTTTCAATCTGCAACCGCTATAATTTTCTGAAAATGCAATGCAATATGGCTACCTGGAGTTGTTCTGTACACAGAATGTGTACTGAACACATCCCAGAAACATCCTTTCCTGCTTGTGTGATTGGCTCACTGATTTTCCCAGAAGTCTGCCTAAGATACAAGTCAGATTTCAGGCATCCCCTGGAAGAAAAATGTAATTTTTGGTGAGATACTCCCAATAGGAACATGTCTAAAGAGATGCAGGCCCGGCAGGTTTCCTCATTAGTGCCCTGCAGGTGCACAGCTGGTTGATAATTGTGAAGCCACTCCCATTAGACCCACTCAGCACAGGGGCCCAGAGGAATAAATAGGGATTTCTTTAGAATAACAAAAGATAGGAGTCTGCAACAAAGGTTGTTATAATCCTTGCAATGTACATAGATCACTCCAGTGGCGGCTGGTGAAATTTTATGACGAAGAGGTGCCAGACCCTGCCCTTCCTTTTTGACCCCTCCCAGTTCTTATAAGCCCCACCTCTTATAGATTCCACCCATTGTGTCAGGAGTATACAGCCCAGCATCAGCAGATAGGGTATATACAGCATCAGCAGATAGGGTATATACAGCATCAGCAGAGAGGGATATATACAGCATCATTAGATAGGGGTATATACAGCATCACCAGAGGGGTATATACAGCATCGCCAGAGGGATATCTACAGCATCCACCAGAGGGGTATATACAGAATCCACCAGATAGGGGTATATACAGCATTACCAGAGGGGTATATACAGCATCAGCAGAGGGGAATATACAGCATGACCAGAGGGGTATATACAGCATGACCAAGGGGGTATATACAGCATGACCAAAGGGGTATATACAGCATGACCAGAGGGGTATATATAGCATGACCAGAGGGGTATATAGCATCCACCCCCATCCCCCTGTGCCTCGGGGCTCGCAGCACTGACAGCACCCCCACCCCCTCAGGAGGGTAGTCGGGACATCAAAGTGCCGCACTTTCCCCATCTAGGAAGCGGGCGGTCGGGCAGCGGTGTCCGGCGAGCGGGAGCATGCTTGGCTTCAGCCGGGCATCCCCCTCCTCCTCTGAGAAAAGTGTCCAATAGGATTGCCTGTCCTCTCCGCCAATCGGGAAACGGGTACCAGACCCGTGCTTCCTGATTGGCCGAGAGGCGATTCAGTGTTAGAGAAGCAAATATTAATTTGCTTTTCTAAAATACGTGAGTGGGCTTGCGAGTGCAATGCTTTGCGCCACGAGCCACTCTATTTTGAAGCCTATTAGAGCCTAAGCCTCTAATCAGGTGCTTCGAAGAAACCCCCCAGCCGCTGTAATTCAGGCGCCCGGCATCCTGAAAGGGGCCGGATGCCTGAATTAGGGGGTGGCCGTGACAGCCATGGATGCTATTCATGAATCTATCCATTGAGCATAGGGGGTGGCGAGGATAGAGGGGGCGGTGCCCGTGCACCCTTAATGGGCGGGCTGCCCCTGGATCACCCAGAGGGGAATGTTTTTTTCCCAACAAAAGTCAAGTTACGCTTTAAATTAAATGCCCACACTCCCCTACATCACAATCCAACAACCAAACACACCCCAGCTTCTGTATAAGATAGCTACTGATATCTCTTAAGAATAAAATTTAAATTATAGACAGCGCTAAGCAATAATACAGCTATTAAATAAAATGAAAGTGTAAAACAAACAAGTGTAACATCCCTTCTATTCTTGTGCATTCAATATAAGTGATCACTGCAAACAATGTGACATATCCATGTCAGCTTAGTGAACCAATACATATATTGCTAAATCCCTCAAAACAATGTTCAGTGCTCAGTGCTCCACAACATTCCAATTGTTCTCCATGTGGTTTCTTGTCTTCTGATATTTTACAGTTGAACTTTATTTAATAGCTGTATGTGCATGTCCATTCTGTGTATGTATGTGTTCATGTATGTGCATGTGTGGGGAGGAAGTCTTTACTTTTTTTATTTATAGTTTATTATTTTCTTAACATTCTAATGTTTTTTTTTTTTTTTTTGCTTCTATCTACCCTTGTGTACGAAGTTGGTCAGCGTAGGTAAATTTAGCTTGGCTTCACTACAGCCTGTGAAGCCAAATTTAATTGGGGTCATGTAAAGTTCAGCCTCCCCTTGGCTTTTGGAAGCTTCCAGAAAGTTGCAGAACTTAGTGGGACAGAGATAGAAGCCTGAATATTCATGAGAGCTCTACCAATCCCTGGGTAAGGACAGCCCAAAAGGTGGAGAGTTTTCCCATAAATGGTCAGGAGCCTGGCCATTTGGGAGAAAATTCAGAATCCAGAGGCCTGGAAGGGACCCCTGTGCTGGGGGGCTCTGCCTCCAGGCAGAAGGTGCCAGAGAGAGAGGGAGATGTTCTGCTGAGAGAAATGAGGAAGTAAGCTTAGATGCACCTCTCTCTTCTGTCACTAGGTGGCATTGTTGCCTGTGGCATTAGTATGACAAGGGCATAGTGAATTCAGACTAGGAGTGGAAAGGTTGTTTCAGCCAATTGACAGGGGTTTTCTTTGGCCCCTTGTCCTTCTGTGCCACCTGGATGGCTGTCTGGGTGGACGGGTGTTGTAATGCCCTGGGTTGCTAGGCCAGGAGCCTGAGGCCTATCCCGGGAGCACCTGGCTGCTAAGCAGTCTGAGGCCTATCCAGAATTGAGAGAAGCAGTGCGGGGTTGAGGCTTCAAACTGGAAGCTCAACCAAGTTGCAGAGGTTCCGCCAGATGGGGAACCGCATCACTGCCAGCAGTGAAGCAGTTGCCATAAGGGACGACCGCTCCTGTTACCAGATACAAGTAAGGATCAAGGTCAGAAATAAAGGGGACACAGCTGCCACCAAGGGACAACCACTCCTGTCATCAGTGGCCAGTATATGGAAGTCTGAAGAAGTACCAGAGCAGCCTTTTGTCAGGAACCATGAATCAGAAGAAGACAGAAGTGCACTAAAATCACACTTTTTAATAAAAAGGTAAAATGTTATAAACAGAGTACAGGACACCGGGGATGTGTCCTAGAAGGCAGGTACATTCCACCCGATATTGGAGCCATGGTCCCTTTAAGAAGGACGGTTGCAGAGTCTCAAACCCAGATCGCTAGGACTTCGGTACCTATGGGGTTAAGACCCGGGGAAGGGAGGTCTGAAAAGCAGCAGACTTTTGCACCTGTGTCAAGGAAGTGAGAGAGAGAGGGAGAGCTCACAAGCTGGACAGCAAGCTTGAGCTCTCTGAATGAACTGAGACACAGGCTGCTGAACCCCTCTGTCTGGCCGGCCTGACACCCTGACTCTGGAGGAGCCTAACCGAGCTGTGGGACTGGAGACTACTGGTGAGCCTGCTGTTTTAGTTATCAATACCAGGATGCTGGACTATGTATTTACTTTGGCTGAAGAAAGCTGTCATTTGATTTTGTTTGCTTCAAAATAAATGGACTGTTTGCTTCAATAAACGGGCTGGCGGTCATTACAGAGCTACCCGCAGGTTACATTTGGTGGAGTATGCGGGCAATGCTCGAACTTGATATCATTGAGGAATCGCAGAGTGAGTGGTCGAGCCCGATTGTGTTGGTACAGGAACCCAATGGGACTCTGCGATTTTGTAATGATTTCAGAAAACTCAATGAGGTATCGAAGTTCGACGCATATCCAATGCCCAGAGTAGACGAACTGATAGAGAGGTTGGGACCAGCCCAGAACATTAAAGGCTACTGGCAAATACCTTTAACTAAGGAAGCTCGAGAGAAGACTGCCTTTTCCAGCAAAGACTGTACCCAAGGGGAACGAAGACCACGAAGATGCTCCTCCAACACTGGAATTCTCTGAGGAACAAATGAGTCAGGCAACATGGCTGGTTGGAAACCATAATTCGCCATTAACGGAGACAATCGGGAAGCGGTATTGATGGCACTATTGTGAGCAAACTCCGCCCAAGGTAACAAGTCAGACCAGTTGTTATGGTGGTCAGAAATATAGCAACGTAAAAACTGTTCCAAGGACTGGTTGGCTCATTCTGTAGCCCCATTGGACTGCAGAAGAGAAGGAAAACTGTATTCCCAACTGTGCACAAAAGGCTCGCCAAAACTTGGAATAAACTGGCTACCCCTGGCCAAGACGATTACCTTGGAAAGCCCATGTAAGCTAGAGATCTCCTGAGCAATAATGGATGCCAGTTCCTTGGATGTGAGCAACTTCTTAAGTGGAATACAATGTGACATGTTTGAGAATCGGTTAACCACTATAAAGATAACTGTGTTACCCTGAGAGTTAGGTAACTCCACAATAAAATCCATAGACAGGTGGGTCCAAGGCCACTCTCCATTGGGTATGGGTTGAAGAAGACCCACTGGAAGATGTTGTGGTGTTTTGTTCTGAGCACAGACGAAACAGGCTGCTACGAAGGCAGCTACATCAGCGCAGAGACTAGGCCACCAGAACTGTTGGGAAATAGCCCAAATTAATTGATTCTTCCCTGGGTGACCAGCAGCCTTGGGAGAATGGTAAGTCTGGAGCACAGCAGTATGGAGACTCTCAGGGACAAAGAAGCAGTCACAAGGTTTCTCAGGAGAAGCATGGATCTGAGCAGCAAGGATCTTGTCACCCAAAGGTGAAGTGAGACTGGTATGCACCATAGCTAGAATACGATCAGGAGGTATCACAGGAAGAGGAACCGACTCCATCTTGGAAGCGGAGAAAAACTGTTGTGACAATGCATCGGCCCTTACATTTTTAGTACCGGGTAAGAATGAGACTATGTAATTGAAGCTTGACAAGAACATAGCCCATCACACCCTCCTGGAGGAGAGGCATTTAGCCTGAAACAAGAATGTGAGATTCTTGTGGGGGACATGTAGGGTAAAGGAAAACTGAGGAGAAGCCCATCCGAGACAGGCTGTTGAACGCTTCTCTAAGAAGGGACCTAAATATAGGGATTGAAGATGAAGAAATATGGTACTCGGGAAAGACTGAGGGAAGCTAAGGTGAAGCAAAGGGCTCTTGATATTGAACAGAAGTTTGGTAATGTTAAAAAAGCAGCTGGTGTGGACAATCCTTTATTATGAGCTTCCCTCATGTGGAGTGGAGGCCAGCTAATCAAGAAGCAGTTAATGGTGGGATGACTTCCTTAAACATGAACAGTATATGTGCACCCCACCCAATTCCCAAGGAGGAGAGAAGTAGGGAGGAGCCCATGGCCAATTGGCGAAAAGCAACAGTGAATCAAGGCTAGGTACACAAAATGTAACCACTGCCACTCTTTGCCATGGAGCGCTATGAGCACTGCAGGTCACACAAGTTCTAAATTTGGAAGGTATGCTAGGCTGAATTATTCCTGTAAATAGCACTTGGGAGTTTGTGCAACCATCCAGTCTTAAGCCTCGTACACACAGTTCGACGGTCGTACGACCGAACGGATAAAATCGTATGTTGGCTGTTGTATCTAGCATACTGACATGCACTACACGATCGTACAACCAAGCTGAACGTAGTGTCGTGTTATGAACGTATAAAGAGAAAGTTCAGGTGCATGTAATTTGTGTCTGGCTGTTCCTGACTTCTGAGCATGCGTGTTTTGCACAATACAACTTGTTGGACCAACACACGATACAACAGTCGTATGACCGCTTGTTGGTACTACCAAAGTATTCTAGTTTGCTCATACAACTCCTGTTGTACAACCGTGTAATAACGGTCGATTTAGCATACAATGGTCCTTCGTACGACCTGTTGTATATGATCGTCGAACCGTGTGTATGAGGCATAACACAGTCAATGTGCTCCAGCCTCCATCTCCCTTTCCTCTTTAGAATGTGCACAGTCAGAGCACACACAGACAGAGTTTGTGCAGCCAGAGCATACATAAAGGATAGCGCACAGGCATTGACAGAATAGACAGAGCATGTGCAAAAATATGCAGTCAGACAACATGCAGACACAACACATAACGATTGAGCACAAACCAACAGACAACACAGAGACTGAACAAACAAACTATATATAGAGGGCATACACAATCTGAGAACACACAGAACATGCACAACCTGAAAATAGACACAGCACAAGAAACGGCACAATCATAGCACACATACAATCAGGAAAAAATATAATCCCAAGTATACCACAAATTTACAGCATTACCCTACCTACACAGTTTGAAAGGTGAACAATATTAAGCAATTTCAACATTACCTGGGTGGGCATCTGCTGCCCTCTACTGTCTATATCTGTAAAGAACTCTACTCTTAAAGCATTATTAAATGTGATGGCTGTATTTGTTTTCTTTTTTAGGCTTTCTTTTTTCTATTTTCATCTAGTATTCCAGCCAGCAAGTCTGTTGTTTTTCACAGCAAAAACTCTCCAGAAGAAGGTATCAGTTTATATGGATTAGACAAACCACTTAACACTAGCAGGGGTGAGTAAAATGATTAGCTTTTATTTATTCATGCAAAATCTTTATCTCAAAAGGAAAAAACAATATTGCTGTAACTTTATAAAGTGTGAGCTTGAGTTTGGCTTCAATTTGTTAGTGATTCTAAATTGGCTGATAAATTTAAAAATACCCTCCCCCCCAGACTGATTATGCTGCCCAAGGATATAAATTGTCAACATGGTGCAATGGGTGCAGCATGGGCTGAGACAAACTACATTGATGAAAGCATAGTGTGGTCCAAATCCTCAGGATAAAGCCTAAAGCTTTAGAAACCGCTGAAGAATCCAATCTAGCACACTTAACAGAGCACTTCTGAGAGACTGAAAACTGACCACACTTTGAGAACTAGGACCATTGGAATACATAGCAATTACTGTACATGCATTTTAAAAACAGACTGGAGTGCATCTGGTGTAAAACAACCCTTACTAGAATGGAACAGCCATTAGAAGGAGCACCACCTAGTACTGCAGAAGGGATCATTATACTTTTCCCAAGGGCGTCACATGTGCAATGCACTCTCTCTCTACTGTTGCAGTTTATAAGCTTATCTGGCAACCTGCTTCCAATTTTACAAGGCCCTGTATGCAGGCAGTGTGTGTTCTGGGCTATGTACCCGCACCCGTAAGGATGTCAAATTGGGAGCAGTGGCTGTGTACGTACATTCATTGTGTCCCAACTGATATGAATGGGACTGCCTGCATGGGGATGCACTAAACACTTGTGCATCCCCATGCAGGTAAACATGGCCCTTGCTTGTGCGTATGCTGTAGTACGCCCATGTGAAAGAGGCCTAAAGCATGCCAAACACTTTTTTTTTATGGTGAGTGGTTGGAACCATTGTCAGTTTTTTTTTTTTTTTTATTGTACTTTGTGTTCTCATTAAAATAAAATCGTTTTTTTATTTTTATTTTAGGATAGAGTGGTGAAGGATTACAACCACTGTTTTTTGCCATCTGTGCCCCCATTAGAGAGGTTCACACACTCTTATTGCCCTGATGACCAATGTTGCTGGGAATAAAAGTAAGGGTAAATCCAAAATTTTGCCACTAGAACAGGAGCAAAGTGAAATCTTCTAATGGGAACACTTGTTCCATGACAACTGGCCACGGAGTATTTCCCTTTTGCTGGAAAGATATCCATTCACTTTCTGTTACGTTTACAGGACAGGAAGTGAAGGGAAAGCTCCCCAATGGGCTACTGATATCTTCTCTAAAAAAGCGTCTTACCTGCCTGCCAGCAATAATTTTTCTAAATGTACCCTAAGCATGCAAAAATCAGTGTACATTCCTGACACTTGGCCAATCAAAATGACTGAAAATACCAAATCTGGAAGCAGACTGGGCAACAACGTCAGCATGCATGCAGTAGAGTGCATTTCCCTAGAAGTGCATACTCACACAACAATGCATGTTCTTCAAACCGATTTTCATGTGTTGAGACCTGTTGTGTTAGGCAGCCTATGTGTAGGTTGTCATTACACCTCAACACATGAACTGTTTTTATGCAGTTCAACACACACAGTACATTTGCAACTTTATTTCACTCCACCTCCTTCTGTATGCTGCCTTGTACAGTCCCTGTTGCACACTGCTTCGTTCTGTTCACTGCACTTTGCATTACCCATTCCACAATACCCCTTTCTTTTTGTCATAATCTATATTCCATAATCGCACCACCTCATTCTTTATTCTGTGCTATACATTACCTATTCCACAGTGCCTCATTCTGTACACTGTGATGTACATTCCATATTCCACACCACCTCATTATCCACGCTGTGCTGTGCATCCCCTATTTCACACTGCCATGATCTGTAGGTTGTGCTGTATATTCCCTATTGCACACTGCCTCGTAACAGGGGTGAGCTGGGCTGGGGGGCAGGGTGGAAATTTCCCCCCAGGCTGCCTACCTTATCTTTAAAACGGCTGCTGCCTATCTGTTGCTTTTTTATTTTCCATGGGCAGAATGTGTGGCCGTGAGATGTGCAGGGAAGGAGGCAGGTAGAGGCAGTCAGCTGGGAGAGAGATGACTTGAACCTGATATACAGTTTAGTGAGGAGGAGAAGAGAGGGGCAGCCCTATGGTGCCCAGTGTCTCCGTTTACACCTCCAGCCAGCAGCAGTGTACACTAGTGACATTAAGGTGGAGAGGGAAGGGGCATCTGACCTGGGCAGGCATTGGCTGTGCACAGTGAGTTGCTTGGCACTATAGCAGGCATCAAAGAGCTGCTTATCAGCAATGCAGAGGGTAGAGTGTGTGTGCATGTGTGTGTGTGTGTGGGGGGGGGGGATTTTATGTGTGTGTTGCAGAGATGTGCAGCAGAGTGTACAATACATGTGCTGGGGGTGCAGAGGTGTACTTGGGGCTGAAGTGGGCTGGGGGGCAGAGGTGTGCTGAAGTACAAATGTTTGCTGGGGTTATGGAGGTGTACAGAGGTTTGTGGGGGGTATGGAAGTGTGCTGAGGACTGTGAAGGTGTACAAGGGGGTGCAAAGATATATGTGGGGGTGCAGAGATGAGCAAGAGGGTACGGAGGTGTCCTGGGGGGTACAAATGCATGCTGGGGGTACAGAGGTGTGCTTGGGGGTATGGAGTGTTTTTGGAGGTGCAGAAATGTGCTGGGGGATACAGACGTGTGGTGGAGCAGTGTACTATATTAGTGGTGGAGCAGTGTACTGTATTATTAGTGGTGGAGCAGTGTACTGTATTAGTGGTGGAGCAGTGTACTGTATTATTAGTGGTGGAGCATTGTACTGTATTAGTGGTGGAGCAGTGTACTGTATTTCTAGTGGTGGAGCATTGTACTGTATTAGTGGTGGAGCAGTGTACTGTATTTTTTAGTGGTGGAGCATACTGTAATATTTGTGGAGCAACTCTAATGCAAATGAAATCCTTGCACCAGCCTTGAAGCCCAGCGCAGGTCCTGCAGTCCACTTTTAAGGTAGGCTAATCTCTAGGCTTGTGCGATTCGTTTTGTAACGAACCTAAATTCGTCCCAATTTTGTGACTTTCGGACATTCGGATGCATCCGAGTATCCGGAACAAAAATTATTAATATAACCGAATCCGAACTAAATTATATCGTAAATAGCGAATGGTTTCGGTATAATTCGTTGATGCGTTAACACATCAACGAATTTGTCTATGCGTTCGCGCATCAATGAATTATGCCGAAACCAGTCATTAGGCTATAGGCCCCAGTGTTGAAAACAAAAGTAAAATACGATATTTCGAATCTTTACAAACAGCCGCAATGTATTTCCAAATGTACGAAGCCATTCGAAGCACGTTAGGCAGTGCCAGTTTGAGAGCGTGTCGAACACAACTAAAGCTTTATAACAGTTATGAATAACAAGTAACCACTATGTACTTACGAAAGTACGAATACATTGGAATCACGTTAGCAACACGAAAAAGGTAATCTTACAAAAGGATGAATTACAAAATTACGAGTTGTGTCCACCAGAATCAACGAAAGTACGAATTTGAAATCAACGAAAAATAAGGCTTTCAGAAATACGAATAATTCAGATTCAACTAAAAATGTCACTTACAAAATTACGAATTAGTGCGATCACGAAAAATGCTGTATCACGAAATTACGAATTGTTACGAATCAACGGCACCGTATAGAAACGAGACGAAACGTAACAAATTTTTCAGCTGTGCACAAGTCTACTAATTTCATATTTTTACAATAACACTGTGATTAGAGACGGGGCAGACTGTAAGGGGCATTGTGATGGGAGGCGGTGAAATTTGTGCAATACATATTCTTAAAGACATTACAAATTTTTGTGGGTGTTTTTACATTTTAAAGTTGGGGGGGTGCCAGATATAGTATCTGCCCCGGGTGCCAAATGCTCTAGGTACGCCCCTGCTTAGAGGCAGGCAGAAGCAGGGCGTGTGGCATGCCAGGGGAGGGGACGCATTATTAGCATCACTTTGGGTTGAGGGCTGGAGCCGCACTGGCTTGAGGAGTGGCTGCAAACCAAGTTGCAACTTGTTTCGAGTGGAGAGAAAAGACGTGAGAGAGCACAGAGCAGTACTGCAGCCTTTAAGTGAGATGAGCAGGCAGCTGAGCACTTACCCCTCACAACTACACTCCCAAGGACTTGCTGAGGTGAGAGAGACCCAGACCCTGACACCCCCAGCTGACCTCCACATCCAATGGGCACTGATAGGCACTGTCTGCACTGGTGAGGCTGCATTTATGGACACTGATCAGGCTGCACTGATGGGCACTGTCTGCACTGGTGAGGCTGCATTGATGGGCACTGATCAGGCTGTATTGATGGGCATTGCACTGGTGAGGCTGCATTGATGGGCACTGATCAGGCTGCACTGATGGGCACTGTCTGCACTGGCGAGGCCTCATTGATGGGCACTGTTCAGGCTGCACTGATGGGCACTGTCTGCACTGTGAGGCTGCATTGATTGACACTGATCAGGCTGCATTGATGGGCACTGACAAAGCTGCACTGATGGGCACTGGTGTCTGATCATGTTGCATTAATGGACACAGACTCGGCTGAGTTGATGGGATGGGCGCTGGCACTTAACTGGATTTGCCCCCCAGGCCTAAGGCTGCCAGTCCTCCCCTATAATACACTGTGCTGTGCATTCCCTATTTCACCCTATCATGTTCTGTAGGTCGTGCTGTATATTCCCTATTCAACACTGCCTAATATAATACGCCCGTGCTGTGCATCCCCTATTTCACCCTGCCATGTTTTGAAGGTCATGCTGTATATTCCCTATTCCACACTGCCTCATATAATACACTGTGCTGTACCCAAGCGTGCAGAGCAAGTAAGCTCTGCCCACATGTGGTTAGTCGTTTTCCAGACAACACATGCCCTCTTCCTAACAACTGCGTTCTGTGAGCTATCTTTAGTTCTATATGATAGAATTACTTCAGCATCAGCAATGAGGAAACCTGTATCTTTTTCAACCAGGAAGAACTTGGTGTATGGATAACTGAATACAATCACTGAATACAATCAGAAAGAAAGAGAAGAAAAGGAACAGAGAACAGAAGAAGAAAGCAATGAGAAGAGGTGAATGACAACAATACAGTTGTCCTGCATGTCCAGCTACAAATGCTATTTATTATTCTGCTGAGCTCTAGTGTACCCATGGGATATTTTTTCAAATAAATGCATTTTATCTTTCAGAATGGCTGATAATTTTTCATTCACTAATATCCATGGCAATTTAGTGTTTATCAGTATGAACGGGATGGACAAAGACCTCCAAGATCTGGCACTTTCTATCCTAGCTGCCAGAAATACATACAAAATTAATTTTCTAGTATCTCAATATTTCCTCCAATGGATGCTCTAGTAGGGCTTGCCAAGGGGACTTTTGAGGTTTGTTAAGGCATATATTAAATTATATACTCAGATCATTGATGAGATTTTAGCTTTATTAGTGCACTTGCAACAAAAACAATTGAATACTGTCCATGATACTCCTTTTTTTTTATTTGCACTAACATCCAAATGTTTAGAACAAGCTTTTTCGGGTTTACCCCTTCTTCAATGTCCAAGCAGTATTAATAAACAAAAAAGCTTGATCTAAAAATGTGAAAGTTAGTACAAATAAAAAAAATATCACAGACAGTACTCAATTGTTTTTTATAAAAATTGAAAGGTAAACCGCGCTATCTTACTACTGCACCTATAGCTGCCAGCACACCAATCAACAAAATTGTGAATAAATTAGGTAAAATAAAAGTGCAACCAAATTGTGTATATAGACACTGAATTGGTCTATAATTGGTATCCAATATAGAAAACACCATATATTGACCATCTAGCCAAAATATAAACAGTATGAATGTTTAATGTGCAAAAAATATATAACATTCATATAACTAGCCCAATCATCAAAAAACGTGTAATTTGTAAGTATGACAAATATAAAACCGATCTACCAGTTATATACCACAAAAGATATAACCTATGGTTAATATCTGGTTAAGTCACAGATATATGTGTTAAACCAACGTGAAAATAAAATGGATTAAATAAGTGTTAAAACAACTAACCACACGACCGTCGATATCCACGTCATCATTCTATCGCGCCAAATGGAAAGTTAAAAATATTTTTTGTTAACTCATGACAGACACTATAAAAAAAATAAACATGATTGAAAGTGTAAAAATCTAGTTCG